>CM046067.1:1736153-1774107 GCA_025215515.1 Schistosoma japonicum | reverse complement strand
ACATTGGCAGATGCTCAAGGAATTTACTCCTCCGTGCTCGGGAGCACCTTCCGGTCTGGTTAACCAAATAAGTTGTCAGAAGTATTAACAGTTCAATACTAGCTCACTTAATTCAAACAGGTCATGTGGCGAGCATAAATCAGTCATTCAAAATAATATTTGTGTAAACAGTTATCTGCCAAGATAGGTTAGACTCAAAGTCCTTAAAATGGCAGAGGCGATAGCTATACGGGTCAAGAAACCAAACCTGTGCATACAGAAGAAGTACGTTCAACCTCTTCTCCTACCATGGCCGACGCAAGATCCACTAAACCAATCACCATCTTAATCATGCGACGATTTAATGTGATTAATGCATATGTATTCTCCCTCTGGATGTGCATTTCCATATTATTATTATTATTATTATTATTATTATTATTATTATTATTATTATCAAAGTACACAGAATGAATTTGGATATCACATTTTAAGATCAAACAAATGGACTGATTGTAATTATGTCTATTACTGTTATTGTTACTATTTGCTACCACTCCATCTCCTATGTCACCCATATACAGAGATACCTATATACACGTATTTGACTAATAATCTTGTTTATCTCAATTGTCGTTTACGTTTCACAAGTTACATGATGATGACGATTATATCAACATTAACATTTATAATTTATAAATAATCCGAAGGGGAAAAACTTCCAATCATCCTTGATATCTAAATAATGTTTTAATAATAATTTTGAACTAATAAATGTAGAACCTGATGAGCATTTATCGAAAAGAATATTCTTCATTCAAACGTCTTTGTTTTTGATAAACAAAGGAATTTTTAAACAATATCACGAATTAGTGTCTAAGAGTTTTATTTGTATACCAACAATTAGTCTAATAAAGTTTAGAGTGATTTCTCCGAAAACTGATCGTTTATTCAACGTTATGGTCAACCGATGTAAACCATCCGATTTATGTGAGTTCGAAAACATCTCACGAAAATTCACGAAGCTGTAGAACTGATTATTTGTAGTGATGAAAGAGGAATTGTTGAATAATATCGACACATTATCATACAAGAAAGACTAATAACAAATAAGTGATATGAGTTTTGATGAATTTTTCAATAGTATACATCTTCCGAAAGAGATGATCTTACGTAAAAAATAATGCGGTATGAAATTAAAACAAATGAAGGAATAAAACTCGCTTCATATTAGTATCTTGCATATGTTGCTGCATTTGTCAGATTAAAGCAAAATGTGATTTGTCGTTTATGATGGAAAGGGACAAATTGTTAGCTTTAATTAGTTCAAAATGGGTAGCGTACTCAACAAGACTATTGAACTCTAGTGGTTGAGGTTACCATTCGAACTCGATTAACGAATCACATCTATATTAAATGAATTTCCAAACTAGCTTTTGAGTGACTGATTGATTGCATTACGCAAATAATTGATTAAAACCACCGGATTCATATGAATCCCACAACTACTATAATTACTACTTCACTGACAATATTCAAATACACTGTGCAATTAAGATATGCAAGCATAGTGGATCGTTAGGTCTACTAAATCACGTATTTACGTGATTTACAAAAACAAATAAACTGATTGATCAATAACCACACTACTACTCACTGTCTTACATTAAGAAGGCTGAGAAATCTCCAGTGAATATTATACTCACTATATCTGATCAGCAAGTGTAAAACAAGAAGTGTTGATACGAGGAAATAATCAATTATAAATTGAAAGATCGGTATAGATAGATAGATAGATAGATAGATAGATAGATAGATAGATAGATAGATAGTAGATGATAGATAGATAGATGATAGATAGCTAGATAGATAGAAGATAGATAGCTATAGATCGATCGATCGATAGATAGCTCGATCGCTAGATAGATAGCTTCGCTCGCTCCTGCTCGCTCGCTCGCTCGCTCGTCGCTCGCTCGCTCGCTCGCTCGCTCGCTCGCTCGCTCGCTCGCTCGCTCGCTCGCTCGCTCTCTCGCTCGCTCGTCGCTCGCTCGCTCGCTCGCTCGCTCGCTCGCTCGCTCGCTCGCTCTCTCGCTCCTCGCTCGCTCGCTCGCTCGCTCGCTCGCTCGCTCGCTCGCTCGCTCGCTCGCTCGTCGCTCGCTCGCTCTCCTCGCTCGCTCGCTCGCCGCTCGCTCGCTCGCTCGCTCGCTCGCTCGCTCGCTCGCTCGCTCGCTCTCTCGCTCTAGCTCGCTCGCTCGCTCGCTCGCTCGCTCGCTCGCTCGCTAGCTCGATCGCTCATCGATAGATAGATAGATGATAGATAGATAGATAGATCGCTAGATCGATCGATCGATAGCTCGCTAGATAGATCGATAGATCGATAGATCTATAGATCGATAGATCGATAGATCGATAAGTCGATAGAGATAGATCGATAGATCGATAGATCGATAGATCGATAATCGATAGATCGATAGATCGATAGATCGATAGATCGATAGATCGATAGATCGATAGATCGATAGATCGATAGATCGATAGATGATAGATCGATAGATCGATAGATGATAGATCGATAGATCGATAGATCGATAGATCGATAGATAGATAGATCGATGATAGATCGATAGATCGATAGATCGATAGATCGATAGATCGAGATAGATAGATCGATAGATAGATCATATAGATAGATAGATAGATCGATAGAGATAGATAGATCGATAGATAGATAGATAGAGATACCTAGATCGATCGATCTATAGCTAGATAGATAGATAGATATCGATAGATAGATAGATAGCTAGATCGATCGATCGCTCGATCGATAGATAGATCGCTCGCTAGCTAGATAGATCGCTCGCTAGCTACTCGCTCGCTCGCTCGCTCGCTCGCTCGCTCGCTCGCTCTCGCTCGCTCGCTCGCTCGCTCGCTCGCTCGCTCGCTCGCTCGCTCGCTCGCTCGCTCGCTCGCTCGCTCGCTCGCTCGCTCGCTCGCTCGCTCGCTCGCTCGCTCGCTCGCTCGCTCGCTCGGCTCGCTCGCTCGCTCGCTCTCTCGCTCGCTCTCGCTCGCTCGCTCGCTCGCTCGCTCGCTCGCTCGCTCTCGCTCGCTCGCTCGCTCGCGCTCTCTCGCTCGCTCGCTCGCTCGCTCGCTCGCTCGCTCGCTCGCTCGCTCGCTCGCTCGCTCGCTCGCTCGCTCGCTCGCTCGCTCGCTCGCTCGCTCGCTCGCTCGCTCGCTCGCTCGCTCGCTCGCTCTCTCGCTCGCTCGCTCGCTCGCTCTCGCTCGCTCTCGCTCGCTCTCGCTCGCTCGCTCGCTCGCTCGCTCGCTCGCTCCTCGCTCGCTCGCTCGCTCGCTCGCTCGCTCGCTCGCTCGCTCGCTCGCTCGCTCGCTCGCTCGCTCGCTCGCTCCTCGCTCGCTCTCGCTCGCTCGCTCGCTCGCTCGCTCGCTCGCTCGCTCGCTCGCTCGCTCGCTCGCTCGCTCGCTCGCTCGCTCGCTCGCTCGCTCGCTCGCTCGCTCGCTCGCTCGCTCGCTCGCTCGCTCGCTCGCTCGCTCGCTCGCTCGCTCGCTCGCTCGCTCGCTCGCTCGCTCGCTCCTCGCTCGCTCGCTCGCTCGCTCGCTCGCTCGCTCGCTCGCTCGCTCGCTCGCTCGCTCGCTCGCTCGCTCGCTCGCTCGCTCGCTCGCTCGCTCGCTCGCTCGCTCCTGCTCGCTCGCTCGCTCGCTCGCTCGCTCGTCCTCGCTCGCTCGCTCGCTCGCTCGCTCGCTCGCTCCTCGCTCGCTCGCTCGCGCTCGCTCGCTCGCTCGCTCGCTCGCTCGCTCGCTCGCTCTCTCGCTCGCTCGCTCGCTCGCTCGCTCGCTCGCTCGCTCGCTCGCTCGCTCGCTCGCTCGCTCGCTCGCTCGCTCGCTCGCTCGCTCGCTCGCTCGCTCGCTCGCTCGCTCGCTCGCTCGCTCGCTCGCTCTCTGCTCGCTCGCTCGCTCGCTCGCTCGCTCGCTCGCTCGCTCGCTCGCTCGCTCGCTCGCTCGCTCGCCTCGCTCGCTCTCTGCTCGCGCGCTCGCTCGCTCGCTTCGCTCGCTCGCTCAGGCTCGCTCGCTCGCTCGCTCGCTCGCTCGCTCTGCTCGCTCGCTCGCTCGCTCGCTCCGCCATCGCGGCTCGCTGCTCGCTCGCTCGCTCGCTCGCTCGCTCGCTCGCTACGCATCGCTCTGCCGATCGCTCGCGCCTCGCTCGCTCGCTCGCCTCGCTCGCTCGCTCGCTCGCTCGCTCGCTCCTCGCTCTGCTCGCTCCTCGCTCGATCGCTACGCTCGCATCGCTCGCTCGCTAGCTCGCTCGCTCGCTCGCTCGCTCGCTCGCTCGCTCGCTCGCCGACTCGCTCGCTCGCTCGCTCGCTAGCTCGCCTCGCTCGTCGCGCCTCCTCGCTCGCTCTCTCTCTGCTCCTCGCTCGCTCGCGTCGCCTTCCCCCGCATTTTCTGCCCCTGCTTCCCCTGCCTAACACAGTTATTACAGATGACTTGGATAGAGTGGTTATTGTTCGCATATTAAAGTAATGAATGGAAGAATTGGTATAAGTTATTATAGGAATGATAGGTTGTGTGGTATTCATTATGAGAATTATGAATGCTATTAAGAAGTCAAGCTGTAAATTACATAAGACTGAACAGAAGAGTGTGGTGATTATGAAAGAGGGAAACATGCAGAAAATAGGAAGCTTTTGGTAATAACGAAGAAGAATGTACGGTATGTAGGGAGGGGAGGATAATAAGGCAGTTATCATTCAATCAATTGTTCGCTACTAAATGACTAGGTAGGAGTTCTCAATTTCTGGATAGAAAAATGAGTTGACTTTGATGTAGTCGGTTTAGTTGGAACCGCACGTTACTTAGCTAATCAATTGTGTTGAGATGTGAGAATTAATTCTATTTCGAGTGGACATTAATTATTATGTAATGAATAGGTACCATGCAGAATATTCACAAACAATGAATCTACAGTGTGAACATATTTCCAAGTGACGGATTTGAATAGAAGTGTAATATTTGAAGGCTTGACTTAGTGAATAATGGGAATAATCATCTGTGGTGTTAGCATTGATTATAATATTCCCTGAGATCTACAACTGACATTAATAGTGTCAGGTATGATAAAAGTTTAATATAAATTAAAGTAGCTTCAACGAACGTTAAACACGGTGCAAACTGTATTAGTTTTATCGAATTAAACTAGTTCAATTCACAAAATGGAGTATAGATAAAGTTAGTGTTGCGAAGAGGGTGGGGGGTGGGGGGAAAGGATAGAAACACCAATAGCAACAATCAGTATCAAATTCGGTAGGATTTGACTAGAAAAAGGTAAAGAGAGTTTTACTGTCTATAAGATAACTCTAACCGTTCTCTCAATTTCAGTTGTAATGTCATCCACGGTAATGAATTTGCAGGGTGTCACTGAAGCATAAATATTGGTTTTACGCTATCCCTTCCATATTGTCTGCCTGTACACTGGACATAAAATTTTTCGATTCGTCTCGTTTTCATCTATCTTGCTATTAAACCAGATTTTGCATTTGACTTCAGTGAGGAAAAAGGCTTTGGAACATACGGAGTAACTAGATGTGTTTCGATAAGGCAATGGACTTTCTTGCAGAAAAGACAATCGATCAGTGATTTCATCAACATATCGAATGCATCAGAGCGAGAATCATTCGGAGAGAGCTTCTATGAACGTGTAGAGTTTGAATTAGCCAATTCATTTGAAGAAGTAGGAGAATGTGAGTAGTTAAGATGTGATGAAAAATGATAACAAACATGTGAAACTGGTTTGAGTTTGGGAGAGATTTGTGATGATTTGGAGTTCATAGGGGATGATGAATGCAAAGCACGTTCATGCATTGATGATTGTGGAGACATATGAGATGAAGTAGAGTTCACAGGTAATAAAGAATCTAATGAATGCAGGCAACCGTAATGAATTAGGGATTTTGAGAACATCTGAAGAACATCTGAGAATGAATTAGACATTGATTTTAGAGAAATGTAGGATGGATTTGGATGGTTTGATAATGAGGTGTTGTGTTTGAAGTGCAGCCTGGTAAATGACCAAGTTACGTTTGTCGAACAACCAGACCTACTTCTAGCGATTGAATTAACTCTTACAAATGTGAAGAAATCAGAATGCAACGAAGGATGGAGGGGAATTTATATTTGATCGTAAACAGAGCTGCAACGAGATAGCAACTTCTAAGCTGACAAACTAGAGAGAGATGCTTTCCACGGTGGTTTGTGTCGTGATCTGGTTGTTTTGCGTGACCGCGCATCTTCAATTTGTCGTGTCCCATAAAACAAACATGGTCAGCATCAACGTCGAGAGCCTATGCAGCTATTAATTTTAGGGATTATTTACTTCTGCAGCTCCCTTACCTCCTTATGGTTTCTTAAGGACATTAAGACGTTCCAGCCAAAGGCTACAACCCAATACCTTTATATAATGGTAAACGTTTCTTTGATAGCTTGTGATGTTGTGCAGCTTCTGGACGTCATTGCTTACGCTAGGGTGTTGTAGCATAAAACATTTTTCACATAACATATTCTTTTTCTTTCACGTTCTTCTGTTCGTTTCCAGATCGCCTCGAAATAAATAGAAAATTTTTTAAATCTGCGCACTTAGTATACAAGAAAAGCAGTTTGATCGCTCATACAGCTACAAAAACATGTAAAATATCGACAACACTAATATGAATTATTACACGTCGTTTGAGATTATTTTTCAACATACGAAAATGTGTAAAATGCATAACGTAAATTTAAAAAATAATAATTTCATTCAATTTTTGTTTATTTATTTCCTATAAAAAAAACATAACAATACGTAATGGGTGGGAAATCGGGAGAAAATTATTAGACGTATTACTCGTTCAAGTGTTCCGGGAATCGTGCACTCCTAGCAGGACGTGTAGCTCTCGGTATTATGGAGGTCTTCGAAATTTCCACTTGCTTGTTGGTCGTTGCTTGAAGCGTGGTGTACTCGTTGATGTCAAGTTTTGAAGATGTTGTAGCGAATTCGACACTAAAAGGTTTGCATTCTAGGTAGGCTGCGTTGAGGCTGACGTTATTTTCGTGGCCATTCTTGTCGATTGTATAGTACTTTGTTCCTCGTATCAGGACCTTGTATAGCCCTTCGTAAGTTACGTCGAGAGGACGGCGTAGAGCATCACGACGTACGTAAACGTGTGTATCATATATTAAGGCAGGTTGGATAAAAGTATCTGTCGATTGTTGTCGAGTTTGAAATGGCTAAACAGAATGCATAGCGTTTGTAAGCCAGTTCACGTAAAAATTGAGATTTAAGTTTGATGGGGTGGAAGCAGTTTCCGCAAACTCACCTGGTAGTCGAAGAGTCGTTCCGTGGACTAATTCGGCAACAATGCATCCAACATCTTCTTTCATTGTGTTGCGAATCCCGAGTAACACTAGTGGTAAAGCGTCGATTCACTGAGGGATGTTCGTAGCTGAAAGTGATGCCCTCAGTTGTCGATGGAATCTTTCTACCAAACCGTTAGATTGTGGGTGGTAGGCGGTTGTTCTGAAACGCGAGGTTCAAAGAAGTTTGATCAGATCGTGGAACAATCCAGATTCAAGCTGATGTTCACGGTCTGTCGTTATTGTAGATGTGTAATTAAAGTTGGCTACCCATCGTCCGACGAAAGCACAAGCAATCGTTTCATTAATGATGTCTTTCAGTTGAGTCGCTTCTGACCAGCGTGTAAATCGGTTCATGTATATCAGAAGATAATAGAATCTGTTTGATTCTGGTCAAGATCGTATCACATCAAGGTGGACGTGGTTGAATCGAGTGTCGAAAATTAGGAAAGTGCCAAGAGGGCATTTATTATGCTAGTTCACTTTGTTCATCTGGTAGGTCACACAGGAGCTCACCTGTTCTCTGATGTCCTTATTCATTTTCAGTCAGCAGAATCTATGAGTAACCAGCGTAGCTGTAGCACCAACTCCAGGATGAGAGAGGTTGTGCAATGTGTCGAAGATGATTCGTCGATGACCCCTGGGGACGATTGGACGGGATGTACCTGTAGAAGAATAACAAATTAAAGTGTTCTTACTTTCTCCAATCGTTTTATTTTGCAGTTTGAGCGTTGTTGTGGATAACTAGTGCTGAAGATCACTGTCTTCATTTTGAAGTCGGGCTAGTTCAACAATGTCGATTTCTTGGATGTGATTCAAGGAATGTTTTTGTGATAAGGTGTCAGCAACTACATTGTTAACTACAGATATATGTCGTATATCAGTAGTAAACTGGGAAATATAGTCAAGATGAGGCGACTCTCATGGAGAGTACTTATGTGAAGATGACTTCATGGAAAACGTCAGTGGTTTATGGTTGGTGAATATTGTAGATTATTGGCCTTCTATGGAATGTTGGAAATGTCGTACAGCAAAATACATGGCCAATATTTTACGTCCAAAAGGGCTGTATTTCGATTGGGCATCGTTTAATCGTCTTGAAAAGAATGCTAAAGGTTACGAAGCTTGGTTGATTCATTGTTGTAAAACTGCACCAATGGTTGAGTCGGAAGCGTTAACCACAATGCTGCCGAGATCTTTAGTATTGTGATGTGTCAGCATAGTTATATTGGCTATTGCTTCTTTAATTGCAGTAAAGGCTTTCTTTGATTCTGCATTCATTGTGACCATTTTTTTATTCCCATGAAGCTGATCCGTTGATTGTTTCATGATAGATGTACAGTTGGGGAAAAATCGTCTGTAGCAACTTACCAATCAATTGAAGCTCGCAACTGTTGAATTTGTGGTTGTTTCCAGATATTCCAGAATAGCCGCCACCTTGTGTTTTTGACGTTGTATACCATTAGCATCAATAGTATGCCCCAGGAAGTCCAATGAGGTTGTTTCGAATTGGCATTTATGTATATTTGTGATATCTCCGTATTGTTGCAGTCTTCCAAAAGCTGTGTCTAGATGTTTCATATGTGTTTCCTCATCTGGGCTTGCTATCAACCAGTCGTCGACATATGCATGGACATAGTCAAGCCCACGGAATTCGTCGTCGATGAAACGCTGAAATGTTCGTGATGCATTTCTCAAACCAAAGGGCATTCGTAGGAGTTTGTCAAGACCGAATAAGATAACGATAGCCGTGTTGCGTTTGTCATTTTCGGCCATCGGTATTTGATTGTACGCCTTTACTAGGTCAATTTTTGAAAATACTATCATTACCTTCAAAGTGGCCGTTAGATCGTGGATGTGTGGTAAAAGGTAACGATCAGGGGTATTTTGAGCCTTGAGACGTCAGTAGTCACTGGTGGGACGCCAATCATTGCTATCTTACTTCGGGACCACATGTAATGGAGATGACCATGGGCTACTGGATGGGCGGATTATTCCCATGTCAATCATATGATCAAATTCGTTTTTCGCGATCCTTAACTTTTCGGGTGCTAGTCGGCGTGCTTTGGAAAATGCAAGTTGACCTGTAGTCGTGAAGTGATGTGTAACATTGCTGGTTACACATGATAACTTCGACGTCACCTTATTCAGGTTCGGATACCTGTCAAGTATTGGCCGAAAATAAGGGTTAATTAAATGTTTAAAGCGAAGAGGACATAAGTAACAACCTATAGCAGTGGTCCCACACACGTATAGCTTCGTGTTGCCGTCCACTAGCTTCTTTTTACTAGGGTCCACAAGCAAGTTGTGATGGCTCAGTAAGTCTATGGCTATGATAGGTATTTTCACATCGATGATGGTGAAAATCCAGTGTATGGGTTTGCGTAAACCCACGTTTAAGTAGACATATCTTTTACTAAACGTGACTATTTCTTTTCCGGTGGCTGCCTGTAGATTGAATGTGGCTTCATGTTTGTGATCAGATGAAGTTGCTGACTTCTGCGCCAGTATCGACGAGATAGCGAACCTTCGTTATCACATCATTGATAAATAACAGGCAGCTGTTTCCACCGGTTAGGGTTGCAGTTAATGTTTGCGCGTGGGATAGTTTGCCGATGCATCAACAGTGGGTTTGGTTCTGGAGTAACATCAGGGGTCTCTACACTTCTTCGGGTCTTTGCCATAGTTATTGTAGTACCAACACCAATGTGAGATTTTTCCTTCCTCGAGGTCGAGATGAGGACCTTCTACGTGATGAAGTTCGTCTTCGAAAATTGCCTGGTCGGTGTTGTTACTGTAGGTTGAGGAAACGAGAAAGAGTATTGCACAATTTTGTCATTTCGTTTTCGGTCTCATGAGGTTTTTCTGTAACGGAATAAACCTCATCGTCGTGAGTTCTGGTAATCCTCAGAATTCGATCAGCAGATGAAGCTAGTTTATTTACTGGGTTGTTATTAAATATTACCAGAACTGTTTGCACTTGTTGTGGCAGTTTTAATAGGACGAGTTGACGGAAGAGATCTTCGTCGATAGTGCGTTGACTAATTACTTCACTCATGCGCGACAACATTTCCTTCGCTGAACTGCTACCAAGCTCGATTGTGTGGAACAACTCATTATTACGTTGTCTGTTGGACAAGTCTCCGCGTTTGAGAATTGATCTTTTGAGCTGATCATAAGGTTCTCGGCAGTCAGGGTTGAAAAAGGAAGGGGAAACGTTCCTGTTCAATTCACGCGGAAGTGACCTTACAACTGTCAGGAACTGAACGCATGGATCTGTCACGCCGTAGTTCCTAAACTCATCTTCGGCGTAGCAGAACCAAGCTTCTACATTATCTGCCCAGAAAGGGATTAGCTGAAAGTTTGGAGGGATGGGATTTTTTAATTTTAATAAGCTTAAGAGTCTGGTCATGATCAAAAGACCAATATATATAAATACAACAGTACTGTAAAAATGTGCACAGAATAAAATAATTACACCAAAATTACTCTTTTAAAAATCCTAAACAGGGACGAATTCACAGTAATGATCGTGTCCAGATCACGTCGCGGTCACCAATGAAGTGCACCCGGGTATATGATAAAGTTACGTTTGTCGAACAACCAGACCTACTTCTAGCGATTGAATTAACTCTTACAAATGTGAAGAAATCAGAATGCAACGAAGGATGGAGCGGAGATTATATTTGATCGTAAACAGAGATTCAACAAGATAGCAACATCTAGACTGACAAACTAGAGAGAGATGTTTTCCACGGTGGTTTGAGTTGTGATGTGGTGGTGATGTGTGACCACGTGCCTTCAACTTATCGTGTCCCATAAATCAAACATAATCAATATCAATGTCGAGAGCCTATGCAACTATTAATTTTGGGGATTATTTACCGCTACAGGTTTACATGCAGCATTTAAAGAAGTATTAGGACTATCATTTCTCTCTATATAATTCTAACCAGGTGAATCTAAATCATTACGCTTCGTAAGATGACACACATCATCAAGTTCACGATCATCAAAGTTAACATATTAATGCATTTCACTGGTTAATTTCAGTATATCTTCAGATGCATTCCTAGCAAAGTGTTCCATCGGATAGGTTTGTGGGCACCTTAATATTTTGATAAATTCATTCACTCAAATTTCGGCTTACTTCCTATATCGGAGCATTTACTCAAGCTGTTTCGATGATTAATATCACTAAAAGTACACCTGTTCTTTTACAACCAATTTGCACTTTTTATTCAATATGATTATTGATGTAATCCACTTGTTTAGTTGTCACTATTGATTGACTGACAATTGCATTCATTTGTCTCATATTATCTATATTTGCATGTATCAATGTTATTATATAATAAAGTGATATTTGCTGAAGATCTAATGGCAAACAGTATTGTTCGTCTATACTTGTTGTGTGTGAGTTATGATAAAAATTCACAAATTCGCTCAAATGTTATCGGTGAAACATTTTAATCATGTCGAAACGAGTACTAACACGTTGCTACCAGATTAACGGTACAGGTAACGCAAAAGATAACAATGTTATGATGCGAGAAATTTGGTAGTTGGTTGGCCGAGTGCCAATCGCTAGTGCCTAGTCAGTTATTGTGCGTCTGCCCTATACCCTCATTGTCCCAATCCAGATTAGGATTAAAACGAGCCAATAGATCAGACAGAATCTTATTATATTTCAAGCATTCCTTTATATATACATAACATCAGACCACACATCAAACTAATTAGAAAATTAACATGAATACAGAACGAGGGAAATAGTGGTAGTGAATAGAAACAACATGTACACAACTAATTAACTATAGTTTATAATAAGAGACAATGTAATAACAGTATATATGCTAAACGGGAGGATAAGGTAAGAGAAACATAACAATAATAGAGACAAAATGTTTACATTACAGACAGAATAAATGAAATAGTGTTCTCAAAACACAGTTCTGAAAGTGTGTTACACTTCTTTGTGGCCCGGCATAACAAACAATCATAGGATATTGGAAATTTTGGTAGTCCCAAATGTATCAATAATCCTTCCATATATACACAAATTATCGTTAGCACAATGAATATCGTCCACTTGCGATCTCCCTCCACTAATTATTCAGTAGTCAGCAACGGGAATCATTAACTGACATGTATATATGTTGTCTCTTCCTATTGTACAGCTTGTGACTTAAATTCTTTTAGTATGTGATTCTTCGGTTTATGTTCTAAGATTTATATTGACAACTATAACAATCTTTTGCTGTCAGTGCAACAGAAATGAGGTGAACGTAAATGCTGACTGATATGATCGTATGTTGTTAAAGAGTCGCTAATATTCAGGCCTTGAAATTTTGACCGAATCACGCGAACGTGATTATGCGTTTGTCACAAAATTGTAATAGCTTGGGAAAGGAAACTATCGTGATAACCAGAGTTAACTGATCACATTTTAACTTATCAAAACACTGTTTGAAAACTATGTCAATTCAACTCAATAGAGTGTCACTCGTAAGTATATAAGACAGAGATGGTATATTATTGCGGAATACAAAAGTATCACATCATTTCTGACATTATAACAGATAAGGGATTTGCAGGTCAGATATAAAGTGAGTACAATTTGTCTCCTGACACATAAAGGTGGTTTAAGTTCCTTGATGGCTAGAGCTTTCACGATTGCTGGACATGTACCCACTACAATTTCGATATAAGATATTCATAAATTTCTTGAGGTGAATCTTACTACTCGTTTAAAATTATATTCCTTTATTGTCTTCTGTCACATGTTCATTGAATGGGTGGAGTGTTGGATGATTCAAGTGAATTTGTAAGCAATTGTCACTCGGCTTAAATAAGTCCTAGTAACCGGCTGATTGCATAATCCTTAATCAAAACAGTGACAATTGGTGTTGGCATTTAAGGAAAATAACTTCAGTAGCAGCTGGTGAATTCTAATCATTCTTGCAATTCAGAGAAAATTAACACACCAAATCTTAGTCCATATTATTCGGAGTTTTGTGGGAACCTTTGCTAGATCATTTAAATCCTGAACTACTCTCAGAAAGTATTGATTGAGCCATTTATTCAGCTGATTTATTGTATGATGAAATGAAGAACAGGTGAATGGTGGATGAGAATATCAGGTAATCTTTAAGCGAAGTTATGCCAATAAATGATACTGAAAAAGCTGACGTTAACCCTAATATCTCCACGTAGTCAACGCAACTGTGTCCAGAATCAAGTCCCACTATGAATACAAACGGTGTTATTTCAGTGCCACAGTAGCAAAAGGCAAAATCTCATGTAGTGAGGTCATGATTCTGTAATCAGATTTGTCTCTTCCCCCTCCCCGGCTTGTGAACTAACACATGACGTAGTCATATGTAGACAGGCCCACAGTAAGTACTCCCATTCCAACTACTTAAAACTGCCCTTACATCGAGTCAGAAAGGGAGGGGGAAGAAGCATTGTCATAAATTTCCCGTTCCAAAATATTCATGATATGGATGAAAGTGTACATAGTTTTCTTGATAATGCTGTTTATACTGTCTGCAATCAGAAAACCCACTCAAACAGCCAAACGATCCACACAAACTTTGCCCCGCACACACCCCCACACACACACACCCCGATATAACAAAATCATCCTAGGCAATATTTTGAAAATTGGAAATCGTTTTCTATTTAAAATGAGAAGATTGACTCAGAACATCCCAATTCTTATCTTTTTAACAGATAATTAATGGCTGAAGAATTAGTGATGACAGTTCGACTACATTCTGAATAACTACGAAAGTTAATTGAATTTTTGGAAGCGAATTGGAATTGTAACAGCTAATAGACTATCGGGAATAGGAAAAATCTACCAGATTCATCTTTATAGATAAGGTAACTTCTAATCATCTTGGGAATTCCTCACTTTGCATAAAATCATAATTTGATCAATGAATTTGAGAACTGAAGTTGGAAAATGTTAAACTTCTGAATACATCATCCTTAGCACTATTAGAATACCTCCCGTTTATTCCCACTCACTCATTTCATCTGTTTTTCCATCTATCTGTGACACAATAAGTTCTGTATATGACAGCATATGTATAAAAAATCCAAAATGTATGCAGTCTGTGGATAGTTAAGTTTAACCGAATATATATTCGGCGTTCGTCAATAAATATTCAGCCACAAAGTATATTTTAATATGCAGTACAGGTAATATGACGATGAACTCACTATTCCGGTATTAATCTGATTCCTAGACGAAATCTTCTAATACACTTCCACACCGTCTCCGACAAACACCAGGAAACTGGGACTAGGTTCCACGTATATTACAAATGTCGATAATCAGTTGACATGAGTCAGTTTATATCGAAGAGTCGAAACCAGGTATGCCAATCAAATCTAGCGTAAAGTAGAATTATTTAAGTCTGTGTTTAATCATGCTATATATGCAAACCGAAAAACAATAGGTGTAAATTAATCACAAACTATGTAGAGGGGCATTAGTTGCAACTACAAGTACAATCGATCGAGAAGCCATAAAATTTCATACATACTTTCCTTTGACATTACAAGACCAAATGAATTACTAACACACAATCGATATTTTTACTCATCATTCAATCCATCATTAACTTATCTTCATAGTATTCGACATAATTATCAGCTTATTGTCTGCTTCATTACATCCTATTTAAAACAGGAAATGTATATGTGTTATGTCCTTCAATCAGATCTTCATCTCACTTCCACTTTATCATATATATTTATTTACACATTAATATGTTAAATACTGAATTTGACTACTTAATTAATGATGAAATATAAATCATTTTTTTTACATATTAAGTAAATCGTGTAAAAGTAGGATGTGATGATTGAAAATTCAGAAGCTAAAACTCAGTGTTTGTCTAAATGTGTAGCGATACTGTAATAAATACAATTAAGTCTAAGAGATTTATTTGGATAACCTAGCCTGAAAAGAACAAATCATTTAAATGAATAAATATGAGCACGAAACTCATGCGTTATTAAAACGAAACCATCATTATTGTCAGCGTTTGTTAGAAGCAATTTTTGAAATGGAATAAAAACTTTATGATGATGGCATGTAGTGGCTGCTGATAACCCTGGACACAAGTTTTGGTTTATTGTACATTTCCGTATTGGCATGCTTGCTACAGTATGATTGAACAGCGGGACTCCCGCACCCATGCTTATGGATTATAGTTGCTAGGCTTCGGTTAGCTGGAATAAATTATCATGTATCAACTGATTTCCCGCCCTTTATATTACACCTGGAACGTGGCTATGTACCCAAGCGTTGGATGAAAGTATTTGCTGAGCTCTAAGGAAATATTTCATTGAATGCGTTAGATCGATACCAAGCATTTTATTAACATCAAGTACAGTATAGACATCAACATCAGTATTAACAAGTCAAATCTCCGGTAAATTTTTGTCATGCACTAACATATGATAGAAATCCGTTTACTTTGTTCTACATTCAGACTCCAAGGTTGTTCATGCCTTGGGTCTCACGTAGGATGAACCTTAGTACTTTCAGGTCTCATGACGAACACGATAACATTTTGCCCTTTTCTGAGTCATCGAATTTTTTACTAAGAAGTTGTAAACAAGGAAGAAATAACTTTTCAGTACTCCTCAGTTTTTAATGGTTTTCAGTATTCGGTGACAGTTAACTTCCGGATGAAGTAATATCAAATTAGAGGGTTCGATACTTTTAATAACATGACAATACTTTGACATATGGATCATACGATGAAATCACAAAATAGATTTGATAATATTCTTATTATAGTTCACCAGGAGCACTCACTATAAAACACTAAGTATAAAATATGAATTAACATTTAGCTTACGCTACATCTCAATAATGAAGAATATGATACAGTAAAAGTGGTTATATTAAAACAATCACTGTGAAGGGATTAATCGGTGATTACTTCAGAATATGATCTATCAGTATGACTGACGGAGGTTCCATAAATGTCTGATCGGCCTATTGAGGAGAAAAATAGGTAGAGAGTGAGGAATGAAGGGAACCCTTGAGGAACCTGAAGACATGACACAAACGCGTGAACTTATGAAATTCTAAAAATGGACCTTGAAATATAGATCCTAATATAGATTACAGCAAAACCCGAATAGGTTATTCTTCATAGAATTCCGGTAACTTTTTAGAGAAAGTTAGGTAAATACTGATTAAAATATGCTTGCCCAGATGGAAATCATTAGTAAAATGTAAGGGTGTATCCACAGGTGAATATACAATGCAGTAGTTCACATCCACACCCTATTCGGTTATCATAGTCGATCTCATCCCACTAAAGGTATCCATAAATGAGGAATGATGCAATGAGAACTATTGTCAATCTTAGTTATGATGCTTTGAAGTATTTCCATTTGAATCTCACTTAATAGTCAGTAATGGCTATATTGACTTGGCAGTATTTATCAAGTCTACAGTAATTTCATATGAACGTGTAGGACTGAGAAAGGGTTAAATTCGGATACCGATTCAGGAGCAATCTCAGTGATTTCAGAATACCGTTTTCCCGATATTTTTGTTTTGCTTAAAGCGAACTAACAGACCAAGTGAATCAAGACAGACAAAATTTTCAAGAAACTTCCAATAATCACCAATCCCATGTGACCTAATGTTATTACTACATATAAATGAATGTTTTGATTGGTTCTCAGCTGTCTGTTTCACTATCAACACAAAATTTTTCTCTCACCCAGTATAAATTTCGATCAGATTGGCAAAGTTAGATAGATTTGAAATTCGGTGTCGATAAAGCGGTCGTTATGTCAGGTACACATCAAAACCATGCAGTTAGTATTCCTGTGAACCGTGAACAATGTTCATTTCCGAGGCATAGACACGAACTGCTACAGAATGTGGGGAAAGCCAGTAAAAGCGGTCAGTTGGGTTCAGTAGTGCCATACACGGAAGACTGGCCCAGTTCAGTGAGTAACTGGATAGAGTCTTCGTTGAAAAGCTGGGACAAAGAAATGGAACGTTTAAGGCGAGGAATGTTTGCTCTGTTGGTGAGTTTACCTTTTCACTGCCTGAAGGATGGTCAATGCTCGTTGCCATTGTGTGAGATATGGCTTATGATTTGTGTATGCAATATTGCTGTGTATGTGTGAGAGCAGAATAACATTGAGTTCGAGAGAGTATTTACCAAGCGTACTATCTGCTTTGAATTTCAGCCAATGGATCGCTTCATGGTCGGAATCCCACATGATCCGTTGGGAATGATGCATGAAATGGATCGTCACATTGAGGAACTTCAAAATGGGATGGGTTTAAGTGCTGTGGCGCCGCTTGGATCAACGAGTGACTACTTGAAGGATGCCTACGAAGTCGGCGATGATGGCAAGGTGAGTTTTTTGCTGGCAAGCAGGTGGTGTTCGATAGTTTGTTAGGATGATATAGTTAGCATGAAGTGAATTTACGAGTGTTTTCATGTATTCTATTGTGTAGGTGCATTTCAAGGTGAGATTTGACGCACAGGGTTTTGCTCCAGAAGACATCAATGTGACGTCGAGTGACAACCGTGTGACAGTGCACGCGAAGAAGGAGACGACAACAGGTGGTAAGAAGTGTAGTCATGAGTTCTGTCGTATGATCCAGTTGCCGAAGAGTATTGAGAATAACCAGTTGAAATGCCGTCTGACTGATGTAAGTATTTGATTTGATAGTGTTTTCAGATAGTTTTGTATACGTGAGTGTATGTGTTTGAGCTTGAGTGTGGATGCGTCGTGTTGTCAGTTGTTTGTATTTGGAGTTGTGTTAGAATTATTCGATGCTAAATTGCACTTTATTTTGCAATGTACATTTGTGTGTGTGTGTTTGTTACAGGATGGTGTTTTGATGTTGGAGGCTCCAGTGAAAGTTGGTGAGAATAAGTCGCTGACAATGAACGAGTCTGGTCAGGTGGGTATTCAACCGAAATCAGCGAGTCAGATACAAGCAGTTCCTGCATCGCAAGCTCTCACTGTGAAAGGTTGTCAAGGTCTGACGGTGTTGGATGATGGTGCAGGTGGCAAGAAACTGCACGTTGAGGTTCAATTGGACCCAGTGTACCGACCAGAAGATTTGTGTGTGAATATTGATTCGAATCGTGTTGTGGTTAGCGGACGTCATTACAAGCAAAAGACTGATGCAAGAAGAAAGTCGAGTTCATTCGCAGAATTCAGTCAGTCGTATTCGATTCCTGAGACTGTGGATCCGTTAACTGTGTCTGCTCAGGTAGTTGACAATATGTTGGTTGTAGAGGCACCGATGATGAAGCAACACGAAATCGCTCATTAGACGAAAATATGATTGACTGAAATCACAATAATTATGGTAATGATGATATTCACTTGTGTTATTTAACAAATAAATACATTTGCTTACTCGCTATTTGCTTTTCAACTGTCTAGTTACAGTGTATTATGAGTGTAGTTTAGTTGAGTTGGACGTCAAGTGATTGTTTCAGTTATAAGTATGCTTATACTATAATCTAGTTATCTATTAAATTAGCATTCATTCCGAAATATGCGTTCGTACGGATACATTACATGATGAATGTCGTGAGGAAAATTCCAATCTGTGCGATTAATTAAGGCTTTCTTTACCAATGTTAGTTCAAATATCGTTGTTGTATGTGGTCATTCATTATTAGTATTCACCTATTTGTGAGAAGTATCTTAGATATCCCAAGAAGATAAATCAGATCGAGAAAAACTAATATAAACGATAGAGGTTTGTAAAAGAATTCTGATTTACTTAAGCAGTAGTTTAACTCAACATAGTCTAATTACATTTTAACACGTTGAAACGTTGTATTGGGAAACTATATCAATTCAACTCAATAGAGTGTCACTCGTAAGTATATAAGACAGAGATGGTATATTATTGAGGAATACAAAAGTATCACATCATTTCTGACATTATAACAGATAAGGGATTTGCAGGTCAGATATAAAGTGAGTACAATCTGTCTCCTGACACATAAAGGTGGTTTAAGTTCCTTGATGGCTAGAGCTTTCACGATTGCTGGACATGTACCCACTACAATTTCGATATAAGAAATTCATAGTTTTCTTGAGGTAAATCCTATAACCCATTTACAATTATATGCCTTGCTAAGGTACAACATGGTTGTATAACTACAATGCTGATCCATCAATTCCATAACTAAATTATACACCCCACACCCCTATGTATGTGTCCACACATACATCTAATCATGAAATGCAACTAGACCTGATGCAACCATCGAATTATAAGCAACATTCTACCAATAACATTCAGTCTGAAATCAGTGTAAATCTTCTCGTCAGTTGCCTGCTTCTCCTCGAAACAATGACATTATTTGAATGTTTTTTATCCGGGACGAAACACAGTCGATGAGCAAACCACAGAAATTTATAAATGAAAAATTCAGTACTGGTTACTGCCACATACGTCTACTGAGTTTGCGATTTTATATTCATTTATTCCCATATACTTACATTGACTATTTCGCTGTATGTACTAGCTATTCGAAGTTTCAATAGGGAAGAGCGATCAGCACTAGGATGTGTAACCATTTTACATATCGATGATGCCATCATTATGAATATAAACTGAAGGGAATGGAGGCCACGTAACTTGTGTCGTCTGTGGTAGATAGTATGCTAAATGTGAATAACGCGTTCACCAGAAACTGTCTTTATAACATAATGTGAGTGAAAGTATTGTGATTACATTGTGAGATTTAGTCTTGTGGTAGGTTACAATTAACCATGGTATGTTGACTACCAACCCATTAGTTGACCAGATGAAATTTCCAGTTCTTACAGATGTTTATTAACCACTTTCACCATAGTGTGTGAATGGGCTCTCCTAACTGATATGATTCATTACGATTTGATATATCCTGGTGTATTCATGTGATTAGCTATGAGTAATCATAAGCTACGTATGTTGTCTTTTACTACGTAGAATTCCTAGTATTCAATATCCTTTCTTTCTCTCTTTATTTGTATTAGCCAACCTTGAAGCAATATTTGTTTGATGTTAACCTGAAAATGACCTCATTCTTTTCACACAGCCTTACCGACCTTTCAATTTTATAATTGATTATTTCCTCGTATCAACACTTCTTGTTTTACACTTGCTGATCAGATATAGTGAGTATAATATTCACTGGAGATTTCTCAGCCTTCTTAATGTAAGACAGTGAGTAGTAGTGTGGTTATTGATCAATCAGTTTATTTGTTTTTGTAAATCACGTAAATACGTGATTTAGTAGACCTAACGATCCACTATGCTTGCATATCTTAATTGCACAGTGTATTTGAATATTGTCAGTGAAGTAGTAATTATAGTAGTTGTGGGATTCATATGAATCCGGTGGTTTTAATCAATTATTTGCGTAATGCAATCAATCAGTCACTCAAAAGCTAGTTTGGAAATTCATTTAATATAGATGTGATTCGTTAATCGAGTTCGAATGGTAACCTCAACCACTAGAGTTCAATAGTCTTGTTGAGTACGCTACCCATTTTGAACTAATTAAAGCTAACAATTTGTCCCTTTCCATCATAAACGACAAATCACATTTTGCTTTAATCTGACAAATGCAGCAACATATGCAAGATACTAATATGAAGCGAGTTTTATTCCTTCATTTGTTTTAATTTCATACCGCATTATTTTTTACGTAAGATCATCTCTTTCGGAAGATGTATACTATTGAAAAATTCATCAAAACTCATATCACTTATTTGTTATTAGTCTTTCTTGTATGATAATGTGTCGATATTATTCAACAATTCCTCTTTCATCACTATAACTACAAATAATCAGTTCTACAGCTTCGTGAATTTTCGTGAGATGTTTTCGAACTCACATAAATCGGATGGTTTACATCGGTTGACCATAACGTTGAATAAACGATCAGTTTTCGGAGAAATCACTCTAAACTTTATTAGACTAATTGTTGGTATACAAATAAAACTCTTAGACACTAATTCGTGATATTGTTTAAAAATTCCTTTGTTTATCAAAAACAAAGACGTTTGAATGAAGAATATTCTTTTCGATAAATGCTCATCAGGTTCTACATTTATTAGTTCAAAATTATTATTAAAACATTATTTAGATATCAAGGATGATTGGAAGTTTTTCCCCTTCGGATTATTTATAAATTATAAATGTTAATGTTGATATAATCGTCATCATCATGTAACTTGTGAAACGTAAACGACAATTGAGATAAACAAGATTATTAGTCAAATACGTGTATATAGGTATCTCTGTATATGGGTGACATAGGAGATGGAGTGGTAGCAAATAGTAACAATAACAGTAATAGACATAATTACAATCAGTCCATTTGTTTGATCTTAAAATGTGATATCCAAATTCATTCTGTGTACTTTGATTAATAATAATAATAATAATAATAATAATAATAATAATAATAATAATAATAATAATAATAATAATAATAATATGGAAATGCACATCCAGAGGGAGAATACATATGCATTAATCACATTAAATCGTCGCATGATTAAGATGGTGATTGGTTTAGTGGATCTTGCGTCGGCCATGGTAGGAGAAGAGGTTGAACGTACTTCTTCTGTATGCACAGGTTTGGTTTCTTGACCCGTATAGCTATCGCCTCTGCCATTTTAAGGACTTTGAGTCTAACCTATCTTGGCAGATAACTGTTTACACAAATATTATTTTGAATGACTGATTTATGCTCGCCACATGACCTGTTTGAATTAAGTGAGCTAGTATTGAACTGTTAATACTTCTGACAACTTATTTGGTTAACCAGACCGGAAGGTGCTCCCGAGCACGGAGGAGTAAATTCCTTGAGCATCTGCCAATGTAACTTGCTCCACAGGAGCAGTTAAACTGATAGATACAAAATGAAGTGGTAAGCTTAGGTAATTTATCCTTTATTCTTGGTATCACCATGGGGCAGGTAAAAAACACTAGTTGCAGTTTTCCAGCGTAAAAAGTTCTCCGAATGGAGCTGCGTAACCTCAACGTTAGCATTTCGCTGGGCGCGTCCCCTCTGAATGCTAGTCTCAGAAAAAGCAACTTTCTTTCTTCGGTCTGAATGGTCTTCCTACTTGCTTTCGAGATAGCATGTTTAATTATAAACTTTATAGGGTAGCCATTCTCCCTCAGGGTTTTATGCAATGCTTCCGTTTCTTCGTCAACCACGTCAGGAGAGCATATCGTTATTATCCTATAATGCAAGGTTTTCAATAGATTCCTTTTATATTGTATAGGTACAAAGCTAAGAAAGTTTGTATATTGTCCTATCCATGTGACTTTCTTGTCCATGTTTCTTCTTAATGAGTCATCTGTTCTTTTGGAAGCAGAACATCTAGAAATGCTATTTTACCATCACTTTCTTCTTCGCATGTGGATATAATAGCGGGATGAACCTCGTTAAATTGCCTGAGAATATCAGACCGACCCGTTTGCAAAGGATGAATGTGTCATCTACGTGACGGCAGTAGAATGGCAATTAACCAATGAGTTGTGCGAGTGGTCCGTATTCTAGCTTTGCCAGGAAAATATCGGCTAACATGGGACCCTGTGAACTAATAATCTTGCTTATCTCAATTGTCGTTTACGTTTCACAAGTTACATAATGATTATTATTTCAACATTAACATTCGCATTTATAAGAATTCGTGATATATTTATTAAATTACATTGCACACATTCAACATGAAAATCAGAAAGTGGTTTGGACTTTTCGTAGTGAAGATGATAAATGATTTGCCTATGCAATTGAATCAGAGCGTCAATATATTAAAAATATTGTAGGCATCCTACTTCTTGACTTTGCTCAGTTTCTCGCATGGTAGGTATGTAGATGTAGCAGTAAGTTAGTTCAAATAAAAATCACCATTGCATCACGAAGTTTAAAATAATGCATAAAATGTCACTCAAATTTCATCTCTTCATTCTAAAGCCATTCAACTAATCGAACAACTACTAAGCAGTGTAATGAGGTGAAGGTCACTTTCAGTACAATTTCTCACAATGTTTTCGCTATCTCACATGATTTTTCATTATGTCGTTCATATGATAAAAGATATTTTGTGAAGTTGTCTGAAAAGTGACCTTCACCTCATTTCACTTTCATCTCTATTTGCCTAACTTTCACATATTTTAATCACTTTCCTTAAGGAGATAATTTTGACTATTTTAATTATACTTACAGGTTGTGAATAAACGACGAAACCATTGAAATTACTCCTCATCCTCTTTCATATCGAGTAAGCAAACTGAGCATATGGAAAAGAATGCAGTATGTGAATATTCAATCGATTATCAATATCTAATCATTGTCACTGTTATCATGATGTTTTGTACTATTTAAAAACTGTTCGATGGATTAGATGCGTGTAGAATGAGAAGATGAATGCTGAGTGAGATTGTATGCGTCATATTGAACTTCATGGTAAAATGAGATTCTTAATTGATTAAATTCACTGTTTCACCTATTGTCCTACTATGTGTAAATGGATTCTGGCCTAGCGTTGTTATTAAACGGTTCTCGCAAATCCTAGTGTCCACTTCAGGTGAAGTGAGAAACAGATATGTGAAAGCACACTGATTACTTTACTGTACTTCGTATTCTGCTGATACATCTCACAATCTATTGTGATCAGGGTAACTAGGTACTTGGATTCGATTCATCACTCTTCCTGGGTATAGTTGTGATAACAGAACATACAGGCTGTGAAATTAATGTGCAATCTTAGCAGTTTGTTCTCTGAACTGATTAACTGTAGTCATTGAAATCTATTTCTGCATCTTATCAAAATGTCACATATCTGGTTACTAATAGCTCTGAATTAGTGTCAGTTGGATTAGTTGTTTAAGAATGTCAGTCTTCTTTAACGAATTAGTGCATAGTTGTGAGTTTCGAATGAGACAAATGAACAATTCAGTTAATAATATTGTGAGCATCAAAGTGATCATAAATGTAATCATGAACGATTAACGAGGCAAATATATGACGAGTGTGAATAGGGCAATTACAATGGATGCGAGTGATCTAATTATCGGTGATTGGCAGTATGAACTGCATTCTCTATCAAAGTATGATCATTCGAAGCGGAATCTCAGCATATCACCAAAATATATTCAGTGAATTTGGATTGTCACTAGTGATTACATTCTTGGTGAGGCTATAATCACGCACATTTTGACTATCGTATATTTAGTGACAAATTCATATATCTCTGGATCGAAGTTAATCAATTTTTAACTATCCGAATCTTCAGAGAGTAAATGTCGTCCACTGTGTCATTGAGAAAAACTAAGGAGTGATCAGAAAATGAAATTTTTTCTTCGAAACAATGTCATTCAATTAAGCTGTACAATAGAAATTTAAACTTAAACTTTTCCATTGAATGACCAAATATAAATTACAGATATGAGTTGAGTGTCTCGGATGTGATCAATAAAATTATCCCTGAAATTCATGCAGATGTAAACTGGAAATTACATCCAGTATTTTGAAAGCGCCTCACCGATAAGTGTTGTATAAACTCCGTTCTAACTAATCAACACAGTGATATTACGTTGTGAAGAAATTCATCCAAATATTTGAAATTATCAGGCTTCCACCGAATACAACTTCTATTCGGTCGTATGATCAACGTACTTGCTCTTCTTCAATAACACAATCCTTATCACAAATGCAAGTTTCGACAGAATGAATGTTTCTTACAACACTATATTTCTGTAAAATTCATAACGAACTACACTACACTCTCAATCAAATGTATTCATACACGAAACAGATTGCTGTTTAACTACCAGTACACACATTCATTCCACATTTACTCAAATTCATTTGATCATTTCATTCACTGAATACTAATGCATGATTTATCAATTCATTGTCATTTCACGTCGTTGTTAATCTCTATTAAAATACATAAACATTTGTAATTTATTAACATATCGATTAGTGTTAACAACTTGATTAAGTAACAAAATAAGGACAAATAGGTTAACATGAAATATGCCAAACTATAATAATTAAATTGTATAAATCGTGAGTTTCAACGCACAGTCATTTGACAAACCTGGATGATTGTAGTGATAGAAGACCAGAGTAAGACTAGCCACACCATGTTCACAAACTTAACCATGAGTGTCACTTGCTGTAATCCTGCCTGATTATCGTTTATTTGCTGTCTATGAGAAAAGGATCAATGGAATTAGTAATGGAACTGTTGAATGTCCACTCATAGTTTTCATGACTTGATTCAGTTAGAATAGCGATCAGCATATACATTCGTTTCAATATGTAGAAAATAACAGATATATCCAGGTTGTCAGTGAGTTGCACCTATTCACGACTCATACACAACAATATTTGCCCCACATCTAGTAATAACATTAGACGTGATTTTATTGAATACATTCATATTTCGAATGGTGGATGATAAACTACAATTTGTTTAGTTCGTTGAGTTCAGATCTGCATTTGGCATTATTGAAGTTCCTACTGTTAGGCCGGACCACAAAGAAGTGTAACAAACTTTCAGAAGTGTGTTTTAAGAACACTATTTCATTTATTCGAACTGTCTGTAATGTGAACATTTTGTTTCTATTATTGTTATGTTTCTCTTACCTTATCCTCCCGTTTAGCATAATTACTGTTATTATATTGTCTCTTGTTATGGACTATAGTTAATTAGTTGTGTACAAGTTGTTCCTATTCACTACCACTACTTCCTTTGTTCTGTGTTCATGTTAATTTTCTAATTGGTTTGATGTGTGGTCTGATTTTATGTATATATGAAAGAATGCTTGAAATATAATATGATTCTGTCTGGCTGGTCTCTTGGCTTGCATTCTACTTATTTAGGGTTGGGACTAAGTGGGCACAGGGCAGACGCACAGTTACCGACTAGGCACTAGTAATTTGGCACTCGACCAACCAGATTCTTTCTCGCGCGACATAACACCTACATGAATACGATTGCTCAGAATTAAAATGGGTTTAAAGAAGTGAACACTTTACGTGAAGTACTCTACAAATTGTACAAGTCGTATATCAAGGATGAATGGAATTCAATCACTGTTGCAAGTCTGAAACGTTTATTCAAGTTAATAATTCCGCCTGAAAATCACTACAACCTAGAGAAATATCAAAAGAAAGCGATGCAATCATACAAGTTAAACTCCTATTAGAATGTTTTGAGAATCCTGTACTACTCAAAGCTTCATCATTTAGTGAAGATATCAAGATTCTTCACTCCTGATAAGATTCTCATCAGATTGTCTGTGTCTTTCATATATACCACTTGGATTGTTTCAAACTGTATCCCCTATGACAGCGTTTGGTATGATATCGGAAAATGCATTCGGCTTACCAACTGACGTCTATCCAACTCGACATTACATAGACAGGTAGAAACGTCATCTGGAATTCTCATATTTCAGTAAATAATTTCAAGTCACAACAATATGCAAGATTTAGGCATAGTTTAGAAAGGATATAAAGTTAGTAGCTAGTAAAATTATTTTTTGGGTGTTCGTTCTAAGTGTCAACTATATCGTGTCCCTAGTGAACGATTAAGGAAAACCATTATTCTCCTACTGTCATTGATATCTCGTTTCTCACTAACTGGGATCTATGAATGTCAACATTTAATCTCGTTTAGAATCAAAAGGATGGGCAATAAGCAATTTAATTGGAAAGCTTATAAGAAAACTTGCATTTTCTAACAATTTCTTAATCAATCAACTTCATTATATACCAGCGCATAAGAAACCATGTTCACATGTGAAAATTGGACAAATATGTGTATAGTGGTAGTGGTAGTGGTAATAGTACATCAAGGTGAAGGTTATTTTAAGGACAATCTCAAATAACTACTAAAATCATAATCAAAATTGAGAGAAGGATTGATGAATGTTTTAGCCCAGTGATCGCCTTCTAAAATCTGTTATTCATTTATAATAAATAACTCTTTAGACTAGTCAAAGTTTGTCTTTTAACATGAGGTTTAAATCTTATATTCAAATCAATAGCATACAATCTGAGTCCTTCATCTTAAGATATTTCTCTTGCCTTCTCTCGGACACCAATTACTTTATTTGATACCACTAGTAGTTGATAAGTCGTAGATAATTAATAACACTAAAGTCTCATATTCAGTGTACTTGCATTGATTGGGTGTCTACGGATAAAGAGTATGGCTGTTACCATAATTATGTGTACACTATAAATGTATTCGGAAAAGCAATATGTATCAATCACTGTTCATTTCTTACTTTCTTTAGAATGAAATATTAATCATCTTAACTTTCTGGACACACATTTACAGGACATATGAATAGAATCTATTTGTAAATAATCTCAGCAGATGAAATTAAAGTAAAAAATTCCGTTTCGCTCGGCAAACTGGTCCGAGCTTCTTCAAGGAAATAATCAAGTTCAAAAATTATCGAATCTAAGTGTAAATAAGAGGTCAAATTCGATTACGAATATCCAATCGTATACAGGATATGAAATTGTTATATGAGTCATTGTCAGTGAACTAATATTGAAATTGCTATGATTGAAGGAAGGTGTGCACATCGTGTGTAGTTTCATGTTCCAATAATTTGTACTGAGATGAGCTATGTTCACGGAGAGGAATAGACAATCTGAAGATAGGCTTTTTATCTAATTATATTTAGAACAAATTAATGTAATGATAATTGTGGGTCAAAAGAAGGGTGTATATTTGCAGATGGCTACACGTTCAACTGTGTAATTAGAATAAGTAATTCTAAACAGAATCAATCAATAAAAAAATGGAAGGCGTTGGAAATTGGAGTAGCAGATGTTTGAATTCATTTTTTAATCATTAGTTGCCATGGTGCAGCTAACAGTACTCTATCGCATCGGTTTATATTAATCAGATTTGCCCATATGTGTAGGGCTTCAGATGTTAACCTTTCTTTGTTGGAAACAAAGCCTTTTAGAAAGATTTTAACTCAGTCAAAATTGATACTGTGCCCTTATTCTATCGAATGTAATGCTATTGCTGATTTATTTTCAAGTTTCCATATATCATCAGAGGATTTGGGAACATGCTTCGAACAAAGTATATGTTCCTTCACCCTTGTATTCAACTATCGTGATGCTTCTCCTACGTATTTAGCATTGCATTCATTACGCTTGATCTCATAGACACAATTCGTTTGTTCTTCTTTTGGTACTCTATCCTTGATATTTACAAGTGCAGAGCCCAGTGTATTGTTTGTTCGGAAGAAAACACGTATGGCATGTTTACTTAAAATTCTTCTAATCTCTTCAGATGTTCCATTTATGTATGGCACAACCACAGTATCAATCCACTCTTGCGGTTGGACCTTCGGTTTGCCTTTTTTTACGATGCGTGAAATTTGCGGTCGGTGTGAGCGAATGCTAAATTGAGGTGTGCCTAGTCGATAACTGCGAGTCTGCCCTATGCCCACTGAGTTCCAAGCCGAAATAAGAAGGAACACAAGCTAAACAGACAACACTAGTGAACTGCAAATTTATTTACATAAATACATCGATTTTTATATCAATTAATTCACAGTGATTATTCATCAAGTTAAATCATTATCATTTAATTAATACAATGAAATACTGTCAAACTGTACTCAGGAGTAGAACTCACATTGAAATCAAATTAATGTGATGAAAGTTTACAAATGAAGCTTACAAAAAATCAATACAACTTGTTTCGTTTAATTAAATCGATCATTGTATCTTTGGCGATTAGGAATCCCCAACACTTTCCTACGACGTTTCTCTTTAAGTATCCTTTTGACAAAGTTCTTGGGGTAGTTGTTCATCATTAGTGTAGACATCACTAGGTTTAATTCAGTTTGTTGGTCTTTATTATCTGTGACTAGTTGATGGATTCTGTTTATCAGGTTCTCAACAACTGTCACTTCTGTTGATTTAGTATGAGCTAATTTATAGTCTAGGTATTTTCCAGAATACGTTGGTTTCCGAAAAATGTTCATCTTAAGATAGTTAGCGTGTTTCCTTTCGATCAGACAGTCGAGGAAAGATAATTTATGATCGATAGTCTCGATTTCCTTAGTGAATTTGGTGTTGTTGGAAATACTGTTGACCTTTTCAAAAAGTTCATCTAATACATCTCGTTTCGCGATAATGAAAGTGTCGTCTATGTACATTAGCAAGAGTTTCGGCGGATAGACACATTTTGAGAGTACACACGATGTGCACACCTTCCTTCAATCATAACAATTTCAACATTAGTTCACTGACAATGACTCATATAACAATTTCATATCCTGTATACGATTGGATATTCGTAATCGAATTTGACCTCTTATTTACACTTAGATTCGATAATTTTTGAACTTGGTTATTTCCTTGAAGAAGCTCAGACCAGTTTGCCGAGCGAAACGTTGGAATTTTTCTTTAATTTCATCCGCTGAGATTATTTACAAATAGATTCTATTCATATGTCCTACATACACTCGGCGTCCAAGTTTTACAAATATTTTCTTTGTTTTTTGAACAAAAATACCTATACCATATTCACAGAATTTAGAGTATTGTAGAATTATTATGATTTACTAATTCCAATGAAAATAAATGATCTCAGAATGGTTGTGACAGTACTTATTCATCGTGTCATCAATTTCAATATTACCGATTAGGAAAAGTGAGGTGTAGAACATTTACGAATTATGTTGCAACCACTTACATAATCAAACTGTGTGGCCTGCTTATGATTCACGATTCAAGTAATCGCTCACAATCCATACTTGTACAAAGTAATTCATAAGCCGACTTGATGGCTTTCTCAATTGATTGATGCCACAGCAAATTAATTTGCGTTACACAATTTTAAGGACTGTTTAAACATTGCTGAAAAATCTATGTTGTGTACATAAACAGAAAATAACTGATCTCACTTGATGTAGCATAAATATTTGTCAATTTTTCGTAAAACAAAGTATTGACGTTTTATGAACATATGTCAGTTTGTTTAGCTTCCCTAATAAGTGAATGAAAGAATTGTTGCTGTTAGATTCAAAATATATGAAGTTCTGATTTACATAAAGTACTCTCAAAAACTGGAGATGTTGCTTGCCATTAGAAGTTCACAAGACCTGACATTTTATGACATTTTTCTAGAGCACCTAAATAATAAACTCAAGTTGAGAGTGAACAACCATCTATACATTTGAGATATTTTGATTACATGCTCATCATAGTTGATAACATTGATCATGATGTCCAGTTACATAATTGTTTTAATTCTGCTCAACTGAATCGCGAAATTACATATAAGTGTAAGTTACAATTGGCATAAATTTATTAAACATAAAGTTAACAAGAAACGAAGATTCGCATATACGTTTTATTATTCGACAGGCTAGTAAATATATTTTAAAACTACTATCTTATCACACACAAAAGAAGTCTAGTCAAAACTTTGTTGTTGAAAGCAACCAGACTATATTTTTTGGAATTCATTAGACAAGTGAAGTGAAAATCATTATAAGGAAAATGATTCCCCTCCTCCAACCACCGCCACCATGAAGACCACCAATAAGCATTTTAAATCAACAAATGTGTTTCCACAATCCCAAATATGATTGAACGTATCAACCTTCCATTCACGGAAAATGATATAAACTAGAAGAATAGCTGCTGATTACGAGCCGGCACATCATTAATCTGTGAATCTGATTATTACTAATTCAGCATCAAACTTGCCCGAAACGAGTAACCGTGAAAACAGAACACTTCAAGACACCTCCACATGCATTTATTATTTTTCATGCACTGATAGTATCATGTGCGTTGAAAAAGCGGGGTATGTTACTGTTAGAATGGGATAAACAATTAGAAATCATAATCTCATGAATTTACTTTATGTGATATCTGGACTTCTACAGTCAAACAGTATTTTCTAAAATTTGAGCAAATAAAATGCATGCATTCCATAAATTGTAAGCTTTCTGTAGATTTATTTACAGATTTCATATGATTTTTCGTGATCCCCCGTGATATCACGATCGCGTGATAGTGAATAAATTGGCTTCTGCATCCTCTGTCGCAATTCAATTTGCAGTTCCTTTTTGTTGTAGCCACCACAATTGAGCCTCAAAAACAAATCTGTCTCATTCTAAATTCAACCTTTGTATGAATTACTTTATAAATGAATTCGCAAAAGTCTGGAACAATTTACTACAAACTATTCGCGAAACAAATTCGCTACCGTCATTTATACGACACATTAGTAATTCAATCTCTTCTAATGCCTCATTGGAAGTATTTACACTAACGAGTGCGAACACTCATCACTCGATACGCTTATCTGACCTAGTTTTGTGCTAATGTTCTATACTCCTAATCCTGATATTAGTTTATTTGGTAAGTCTTCTCACAAAATGCCCAAGTGAGCACTAACTTTCATTCAGTTCACTAATTCTTTGATATTCTTACTGTTGTTCTATGCTACTCTGTTTCTGATTGCTATCTAGTCTTATATGATCAAATATAAAACGCATCATGAATCTTAGTTCAATCGCAAAGGAATCACACTGCGTCCCATAGTACATAGTCCAATCTAAAACGCACGTGATGATTTATCGTTACCACTAACCGTTTTTATATATACCACAAACGGTATGTACTTTCTATTTTCTATCGACAATCACGTACTTATACGATATTATTGAGAATAATAATTATGCAACTATTGCACTACCAACTCAGATGTTTGTGCTTTAGACCAACACTTATATTCTTCGCACTTATTACCATCTATGTATTTAACATTCTATCGAAATTACTATCCATAGTCGTGACTACGAATAATGTACACTCACCTTACATCTAACAACATGTTAACGCCTGTAAATTGATGTTCATTTTGAATTTGACTTCAGAGTGAACCAATAAATCTATACAGAAATTCAGCGAAGTGTCCAGATAGTAAGGCAATTGCTTATACAACCGTTGTTAAGACGACGTAAGATAATTTTCATTAAATACACATATATCAAAATATACTACTGATTATAGACATATTTCACCAAGATTTTTGTGTATTGGTATTTCACATGAAACCATTATAACCATCACTATAAATTGGTCAGAATTCCGTACGAAATATCAGAAAATATATGCATAGTTTTATCAAATAGAACAACACGATAAAACGACACAACATTCCATACCGTTACACTTTCATCAAATATCATTCTGTTATATAATAATATTGATACATGCAAATATAGATAATATGAGACAAATGAATGCAATTGTCAGTCAATCAATAGTGACAACTAAACAAGTGGATTACATCAATAATCATATTGAATAAAAAGTGCAAATTGGTTGTAAAAGAACAGGTGTACTTTTAGTGATATTAATCATCGAAACAGCTTGAGTAAATGCTCCGATATAGGAAGTAAGCCGAAATTTGAGTGAATGAATTTATCAAAATATTAAGGTGCCCACAAACCTATCCGATGGAACACTTTGCTAGGAATGCATCTGAAGATATACTGAAATTAACCAGTGAAATGCATTAATATGTTAACTTTGATGATCGTGAACTTGATGATGTGTGTCATCTTACGAAGCGTAATGATTTAGATTCACCTGGTTAGAATTATATAGAGAGAAATGATAGTCCTAATACTTCTTTAAATGCTGCATGTAAACCCAACGCCTCATTATCAAACCATCCAAATCCATCCTACATTTCTCTAAAATCAATGTCTAATTCATTCTCAGATGTTCTTCAGATGTTCTCAAAATCCCTAATTCATTACGGTTGCCTGCATTCATTAGATTCTTTATTACCTGTGAACTCTACTTCATCTCATATGTCTCCACAATCATCAATGCATGAACGTGCTTTGCATTCATCATCCCCTATGAACTCCAAATCATCACAAATCTCTCCCAAACTCAAACCAGTTTCACATGTTTGTTATCATTTTTCATCACATCTTAACTACTCACATTCTCCTACTTCTTCAAATGAATTGACTAATTCAAACTATCGAACACTAGTGGTTGAGGTTACCATTCGAACTCGATTAACGAATCACATCTATATTAAATGAATTTCCAAACTAGCTTTTGAGTGACTGATTGATTGCATTACGCAAATAATTGATTAAAACCACCGGATTCATATGAATCCCACAACTACTATAATTACTACTTCACTGACAATATTCAAATACACTGTGCAATTAAGATATGCAAGCATAGTGGATCGTTAGGTCTACTAAATCACGTATTTACGTGATTTACAAAAACAAATAAACTGATTGATCAATAACCACACTACTACTCACTGTCTTACATTAAGAAGGCTGAGAAATCTCCAGTGAATATTATACTCACTATATCTGATCAGCAAGTGTAAAACAAGAAGTGTTGATACGAGGAAATAATCAATTATAAAATTGAAAGGTCGGTAAGGCTGTGTGAAAAGAATGAGGTCATTTTCAGGTTAACATCAAACAAATATTGCTTCAAGGTTGGCTAATACAAATAAAGAGAGAAAGAAAGGATATTGAATACTAGGAATTCTACGTAGTAAAAGACAACATACGTAGCTTATGATTACTCATAGCTAATCACATGAATACACCAGGATATATCAAATCGTAATGAATCATATCAGTTAGGAGAGCCCATTCACACACTATGGTGAAAGTGGTTAATAAACATCTGTAAGAACTGGAAATTTCATCTGGTCAACTAATGGGTTGGTAGTCAACATACCATGGTTAATTGTAACCTACCACAAGACTAAATCTCACAATGTAATCACAATACTTTCACTCACATTATGTTATAAAGACAGTTTCTGGTGAACGCGTTATTCACATTTAGCATACTATCTACCACAGACGACACAAGTTACGTGGCCTCCATTCCCTTCAGTTTATATTCATAATGATGGCATCATCGATATGTAAAATGGTTACACATCCTAGTGCTGATCGCTCTTCCCTATTGAAACTTCGAATAGCTAGTACATACAGCGAAATAGTCAATGTAAGTATATGGGAATAAATGAATATAAAATCGCAAACTCAGTAGACGTATGTGGCAGTAACCAGTACTGAATTTTTCATTTATAAATTTCTGTGGTTTGCTCATCGACTGTGTTTCGTCCCGGATAAAAAACATTCAAATAATGTCATTGTTTCGAGGAGAAGCAGGCAACTGACGAGAAGATTTACACTGATTTCAGACTGAATGTTATTGGTAGAATGTTGCTTATAATTCGATGGTTGCATCAGGTCTAGTTGCATTTCATGATTAGATGTATGTGTGGACACATACATAGGGGTGTGGGGTGTATAATTTAGTTATGGAATTGATGGATCAGCATTGTAGTTATACAACCATGTTGTACCTTAGCAAGGCATATAATTGTAAATGGGTTATAGGATTTACCTCAAGAAAACTATGAATTTCTTATATCGAAATTGTAGTGGGTACATGTCCAGCAATCGTGAAAGCTCTAGCCATCAAGGAACTTAAACCACCTTTATGTGTCAGGAGACAGATTGTACTCACTTTATATCTGACCTGCAAATCCCTTATCTGTTATAATGTCAGAAATGATGTGATACTTTTGTATTCCGCAATAATATACCATCTCTGTCTTATATACTTACGAGTGACACTCTATTGAGTTGAATTGATATAGTTTCCCAATACAACGTTTCAACGTGTTAAAATGTAATTAGACTATGTTGAGTTAAACTACTGCTTAAGTAAATCAGAATTCTTTTACAAACCTCTATCGTTTATATTAGTTTTTCTCGATCTGATTTATCTTCTTGGGATATCTAAGATACTTCTCACAAATAGGTGAATACTAATAATGAATGACCACATACAACAACGATATTTGAACTAACATTGGTAAAGAAAGCCTTAATTAATCGCACAGATTGGAATTTTCCTCACGACATTCATCATGTAATGTATCCGTACGAACGCATATTTCGGAATGAATGCTAATTTAATAGATAACTAGATTATAGTATAAGCATACTTATAACTGAAACAATCACTTGACGTCCAACTCAACTAAACTACACTCATAATACACTGTAACTAGACAGTTGAAAAGCAAATAGCGAGTAAGCAAATGTATTTATTTGTTAAATAACACAAGTGAATATCATCATTACCATAATTATTGTGATTTCAGTCAATCATATTTTCGTCTAATGAGCGATTTCGTGTTGCTTCATCATCGGTGCCTCTACAACCAACATATTGTCAACTACCTGAGCAGACACAGTTAACGGATCCACAGTCTCAGGAATCGAATACGACTGACTGAATTCTGCGAATGAACTCGACTTTCTTCTTGCATCAGTCTTTTGCTTGTAATGACGTCCGCTAACCACAACACGATTCGAATCAATATTCACACACAAATCTTCTGGTCGGTACACTGGGTCCAATTGAACCTCAACGTGCAGTTTCTTGCCACCTGCACCATCATCCAACACCGTCAGACCTTGACAACCTTTCACAGTGAGAGCTTGCGATGCAGGAACTGCTTGTATCTGACTCGCTGATTTCGGTTGAATACCCACCTGACCAGACTCGTTCATTGTCAGCGACTTATTCTCACCAACTTTCACTGGAGCCTCCAACATCAAAACACCATCCTGTAACAAACACACACAAATGTACATTGCAAAATAAAGTGCAATTTAGCATCGAATAATTCTAACACAACTCCAAATACAAACAACTGACAACACGACGCATCCACACTCAAGCTCAAACACATACACTCACGTATACAAAACTATCTGAAAACACTATCAAATCAAATACTTACATCAGTCAGACGGCATTTCAACTGGTTATTCTCAATACTCTTCGGCAACTGGATCATACGACAGAACTCATGACTACACTTCTTACCACCTGTTGTCGTCTCCTTCTTCGCGTGCACTGTCACACGGTTGTCACTCGATGTGCATATTGATATCGTCCAATCGGCACCACGTCCGTTGAACCAATCTTGTTTCGAATTACCTCAACCTGATGATCCATTTCTCGCATCATAAATAGTGGATCTTGCAAATTCCCACCTGTTAAGTGATCTGATGGCTGAAATGGAAATACATCAATAGGGTTCGTTAAATTATGGAAAAAGCAACTTAATCGATTGAGAAGTGAATAGATAGATAGATAGATAGATAGATAGATAGATAGATAGATAGATAGATAGATAGATAGATAGATAGATAGATAGATAGATAGATAGATAGATAGATAGATAGATAGATAGAATAGATAGATAGATAGATAGATAGATAGATAGATAGATAGATAGATAGATAGATAGATAGATAGATAGATAGATAGATAGATAGATAGATAGATAGATAGATAGATAGATAGATAGATAGATAGATAGATAGATAGATAGATAGATAGATAGATAGATAGATAGATAGATAGATAGATAGATAGATAGATAGATAGATAGATAGATAGATAGATAGATAGATAGATAGATAGATAGATAGATAGATAGATAGATAGATAGATAGATAGATAGATTAGATAGAGATAGATAGATAGAAGTAGATAGATAGATAGATAGATAGAAGATAGATAGATAGATAGATAGATAGATAGATAGATAGATAGATAGATAGATAGATCGATAGACTAGATAGATAGATAGCTAGATAGATAGATAGATAGATAGATAGATAGATAGATAGATAGATAGATAGATAGATAGATAGATAGATAGATAGATAGATAGATAGATAGATCGATAGATAGATAGATAGATAGATAGATAGTAGATAGATAGATAGATGATAGATAGATAGATAGATAGATAGATAGATAGATAGATAGATAGATAGATAGATAGATAGATAGATAGATAGATAGATAGATAGATAGATAGATAGATAGATAGATAGATAGATAGATAGATAGATAGATAGCTAGATAGATAGATAGATAGATAGATAGATAGATAGATAGATAGATAGATAGATAGATAGATAGATAGATAGATAAGATAGATAGATAGATAGATAGATAGATAGATAGATAGATAGATAGATAGATAGATAGATAGATAGATAGATAGATAGATAGATAGATAGATAGATAGATAGATAGATAGATAGATAGATAGATAGATAGATAGATAAGATAGATTATATAGTACGAGATAGATAGACTAGATAGATAGATAGATAGATAGTAGTAGATAGATAGATAGATAGATAGATAGATAGATAGATAGATATATAGATAGATCGATAGATAGATAGATAGATAGACTAGATAGATAGATAGATAGATAGATAGATAGATAGATAGATAGAAGAAGTAGAAGATAGATAGATAGATAGATAGATAGATAGATAGATAGATAGATAGATAGATAGATAGATAGATAGATAGATAGATAGATAGATAGATAGATAGATAGATAGATAGATAGA
>CM046067.1:1656979-1736053 GCA_025215515.1 Schistosoma japonicum | reverse complement strand
TGAACGGGACAGTTAGGACTCGGAAAGATAGGGACACTCGTCGTTGCCTCTTTGTCGTATCTGCCGATGCCCCCACTGACTGCAGTTCAGACGAGGTGAAAGATGAGTTTTACAGCAAGCTTACGGACCTCCTCCGAAAAGCTAAGCGCTCTGATATAGTTATAATGGCTGGTGACCTTAATGCTCAAGTAGGTAAACTACGTGAAAATGAGAGACACTTGGGTGGATGTTATGGTGTCACGGCTCAAAGAACAGATAATGGCGATCGTCTGTTGCAACTATGCTCAGATAACCGCCTGTTTCTAGCGAATACTAACTTTAGGCAATAAGGAAAAGCATCTTTTGACCTGGCGACCCCCAAAATCGTCTCAAACGTTGGACCCAACTAGATCACATCGCCATCAGCCCCCGATGGACGGGGTCGATAGAGGACTGTCGCTCGTTCTGGGGCACATGTTTAGATTCAGACCATGCTTTAGTGCGAGCGCGTATTGTTTGAGGCTTACTGGACGTAGGAAAGACATTGCATGAAGCTCTTAGGGTTTTACTTAATGACAATAAAGCTAAGAATATATTTCAGGAACAACTAGAAAAACAGTTAGGCGACCGTGTAAGCGATTGCCATCCGGAAGCAGGTTGGAATGATATCAAAAATGCTGTGGAAACAGCAATGATATCTGCTAGTAAGGTAAATCATAAGGCTAGGATGAAGCCGTGGATTTCAGTAGCATCCACCGCACTGATGGATGCTCGTAAACTCATCCCACCTGGACTCTGACATGATGAAGAGCGAAGTGAGCTTAGGCGCAGGCTGATAAAAAGCCTACGCAACGACCGTGAACAGTGGTGGTGGCGAAAGCAAAAACGATGGAAAAAGGCAGCGGCGATAGGCAACAGTAGGCAACTTTTTCGACTTATCAGGAAACTGGTATCAGGGATCCGAAGGTGAGTGAGACTATCTCGGGAAGGGATGGGATTATAATTCATTCTCAGTCCAGGAGATTGGACCGATGGGCGGAACATTTTAGGGATCAGTTCAACTGGCCTTCAGCCACACTTCGGCTGCCCACGATCCCCAGTCATCCTGAATGGCAAATCGACTTAACTCCTCCTAGTCTTATGAAATTGAGAAGGCTATAGGAAATCTGAAGCGAGGTAGAGCAGCAGGTCCTGATAGGCTTACCCCTGAAATTTTTAAGGATGGCGGTCCAGTTTTAGCAGTTAGATTGACTGAAATCTTAGGTAGAATCTGGGAACTGGGCGTAATACATCTGACTGGTCTCAATCCCTGATTGTCCCAATTTATAAGAAAGGACAAAAGTCTTCCTGTGACAATCACAGGGGAATCAGTCTGACTAATATAGTTTCTAAGCTGTTAGCATCGATTATACTTAGACGCTTAACTAGAGCTCGTGAAGAGCAGGACTAGAGAAAACCAGGCTGGATTCCAGACCTGGACGTGGCTGTATAGACCACATCTTCACACTGCGACAGGTCCTGGAACACAGACACACATTTAGGCGTCCTACAATAGTTGTCTTCCTGGACCTAAAGGCGGCATTCGACTCTGTTGATCGTGAGGTTCTGTGGCAGTGTCTGTCATTGAAAGGTGTACCAAAGAAGTACATTAACCTTATACAAGCTCTCTACTCTAAAACTACAGGTCGAGTGAGAGCTTATGGCGAACTGTCATCGGAATTCCTCACTTCAAGTGGTGTCCGTCAAGGATGTCCACTTTCCCCATTCTTGTTTAATTTTGTCATAGACATGCTCCTAGATATAACCTTATCTTCGTCTGACTTTTCAGGAAGTTGACTTTACTGCCAGGAGCCTCGCTTACTGACTTAGAGTATGCTGATGACATAGTCCTATTTGGTGAAGACGCTGACAAAATGCAGAGTCCTTCTGACTACCCTGAGCAACAATGCAAGCATGTTTGGGATGCGGTTTTCCCCCTCGAAATGCAAAATGTTGCTCAGGATTGGGTTGCATCGGCACCTGAACTAGTGATAGGGAGTGAGTAGTCGAGCGTGTAGACCGCTTCACGTATCTGGGGAGTCTCATCAGTGCTGATGGCCTGGTGACTGACGAAATCTCAGCACGGATACAGAAAGCTCGATTGGCTTTTGCCAAGTTGCGTCACTATGGCGCAGGCGAGATATCCGCTTGCTAACAAAGGACTAGTGTACCGTGCATGCAGTTCGCTCTGTCCTACTATACGGTAGCGAAACATGGCCGTTAAGAGTAGAGGACATTCGTAGGTTACTGGTCTTCGATCATAGGTGTCTCCGAAGCATTGCTCGTGTATCATGGGACAACCGAGTGAGGCATGCTGTCGTTAGGATACGGGTTCTAGGAAAGGAGGGCAAATCAATAGATGAAGTATTGAAACTTCATCAGTTAAGGTGGTTGGGACATGTGTTACGCATGTCTAACTACCGACTGCCTCGACGAGCCATGTTTTGCGGCGTAGGAATAGGTTGGAAGAAAGCTAGGGGCGGCCAAACCAAAACATGGCAGAAATCGATGAAGTCACTGACAAGTGGACTAAGTCATTGTTAGTAGATGTAGGCTACGTGGTTGGGGTCCACGAGACGAAAGTCACCAATGGTTAAGACCTTGAACGACATGGCTCAGAATCGTTTGCAATGGCGCAGGTGCATCCACTCTTTGTGTTCTCTCAAAATCTAACCTTCCGAATTCTCTATCTTTCTCCTTTCAAATTTATCTCACTGAATTATACTTTTCAAATCATATCTTCGCTCCCTAATTTTCTGCATTACTGCTAATACTTCTATTATCGTTATCACTCTTGGATTTGAACTGACAGTTGCGTCTCTGTGCTGATGTGGTATGGCGACCTGAACTGCTGTACGTACGTACGAAGTTCTGTGTTGTACCTGTCTGTCTGTCTGCATCTACTGAACTGATAGATACTCGGCAACACATCCCGCCTGGTTCTGAACATGATGAGCAACGAAGACAACTTAAGCACAAACTAACCAAAAGCTTACGCAATGATCGTGAGCAGTGGTGGGTGGCGAAAGCTAAAGAGATTGAAAAGGCAGCGGCAATAGGTAACAGTAGGCAACTGTTCAGACTTATCAAGGAAACGGGTATCAGAAACCCAACTGTAAGTGAAAACTATCTCCGAAAAAAGATGGTTTGATTATTCATTGTCAATCCAGAAGATTAGACCGATGGGCAGAACACTTTAGAGAACAGTTCAACTGGCCCACGGCGTTATCCCTGCTGCCCACCATCCCCAAACAATCTGAATGGCAAATTAACATTGGTCCCCCAAGTCTCAGTGAGGTTGTGAAGGCTATTGGAAACTTAAAGCGAGGGAGAGCGGCAGGACCAGATGGATCGACCCTGAGATATTTAAGGAAGGTGGTCCAGTCTTAGCAGCCAGATTAACTGAGATCTTGGCTAGAATTTGGGAACTAGACGTAATCCCATCTGACTGGTCTCGAACACTAACCATTCCGGTCTTTAAGAAAGGACAGAAGTCCTCGTGTGACAATTACCGGGGAATCAGTCTAACGAATATAGTGTCTAAAATACTAGCTTCAATAATACTTCGACGTCTAACTAAAGCTCGTGAAGAGAAAACTCGAGAAAACCGAGGTGGCTTCAGACCCGAACGTGGTTGTATAGACCAAATATTCACACTACGGCAGGTTCTGGAACATAGGCACACTTTCAGACGCCCAACAATAGCTGTATTCCTTGACCTTAAGGCGGCATTTGACTCTATTGATCGTAAGGTTATGTGGCAATGTCTGTCATTGAAAGACGTACCGGAGAAGTACATTAACCTTAGTACAAGCTCTCTACTCGAACACCACATGTCGTGTTAGAGCTTATGGCAGATTGTCGTCGGAATTGACCACTTCTAGTGGTGTTCGTCAGGGTTGTCCGCTAGCTCCATTTTGATTTAATTTTATCATTGACATACTCTTAGAGTTAACATTGTCATCGTCTGATTTCTCTGGGGTTGACCTCTTTCCAGGAGATAAACTTACTGACTTAGAATATGCCGATGATATAGTTCTACTGAGTGAAGATGCTGATAAAATGCAGGATTGTTTTGACCACCTTAAACATGAATGTAAGCATGTTTGGGATGCGATTCTCCCCATCCAAATGTAAAATGTTACTTCAGGACTGGCTTAATTCGGCACCAAAGTTAGTGATAGGGCGTGAAACTATTGAATGCGTTAACCGCTTTACTTATCTAGGGAGCCTCATCAGTCCTAACGGTCTGGTGTCCGAAGAAATCTCGGCCCGTATACATAAGGCCCGATCGGCTTTTGCCAACCTGCGTCACTTGTGGCGTAGGCGAGACATTCGTTTAATGACGAAAGGACGCGTTTACTGTGCAGCAGTCAGATCCGTTTTACTTTATGGATTTGAAACATGGCCTTTAAGGATTGAGGATATTCGTAGGATCCTAGTATTCGATTATACATGTCTCCGAAACATTGCTCGTGTTTGCTGGGACCACCGAGTAAGCAATGCATGGGTTAGGAATAGAGTACTAGGTAAATACGGTAAGTCTATTGATGAAGTAGTGAATCATTCACCGGCTGAGGTGGTTAGGACATGTGTTGCGTATGCCTGACCACCGTCTACCTCGACGAGCAATATTGTCTGGTGTGGGATTAGGCTGGAAGAAAGCTAGGGGTGGCCAAACGAAAACATGGCACCAATCCATGAAGTCATTGACAATTGGGCTAAGCCATGTTAATAGATGTAGACTACCTGGTTGGGGCCCACACGATGATCGTAACAAATGGTTAGAGACTTTAGGTGATATGGCTCAAAATCGATTGTAATGGCGCAGGTGCATCCACTCCTTGTCTTCCTCCAAATTCTAGTTTTTGAGCTTCTCATAATTTTCTCTTTACTGAATCACTTTTTGTCTCAAATCTCATCTCTGATCTCTATGCCTTTCCATTAGTACTTACTCTGTTACTAACTTCCCCTACTCTGGGATTTGGTCCGACAATTTAATCTCTATCTGCTAATTGAGGCATAGCAACTTGAACTGATGTACGCATGTACAAAGTTCTACGTTGTAACTGACTGACTGACTGAATCAGAGAATACGATGTGCATACGTAACAATTAGTGTAAAAAGTCCCCATGTTAGACGATTGCCCTCTTTATGCTGTAGGTTGTTACTTTATAGAAGCAAACGGTTTTCGAAGTACAGGATATGATTGTTATCTATTCTCTGGGCTGGAGTACCAAATCAATCACATAAATATCTTCAGTGTGATGTAAGCTACCTATTTGAGCTTTAAAACCAACCACCATTAGTACTACGTCTAAGTGTTTAGCTTCAGTAAGTTTAGAAAACCTTTCATAAAATTCATCCCTCACTTCATCTAGGCTACAATCAATAAGAGACTAGGATCGGATGGAAAAATATGACAAGACAATAATCCCAGAGAAAACATTTGGTGAACTCATGGAATAGTGTTTCTTATGATGTAACACGTTTTGCTATAATGCATCACCTTTATCCTTTTGCTAAATTCGCTCAAGATAACATTACGAGCAACTAATTCATACGGAATATTAGATGATGAATGATAAGTGCTAATTGCTTCACTCATAACATAGTATATTGTAAAAAACCATTTCCCCACTTCGACTATTCATTAACTCCTATAATTAATCTGTAGTATGGCTATTTAAAAATATTCACTATAATTCTCGACGTTTTCAATATAATTAGTATATAGTGCAAGATGTTACACGAAACGATACGCATTTTATAAACTGATTATATAAATAGTATTTGAAATTCAGATATAAGCGATACAGCTCGAAACTACTACTAAATGATTAAGTAATAAGTTTCTGAGTAATAAAATTACGAGTCTACAACACGAAATACGCCCTTTGTAACTATAATACTTTCCTTTACAGTTAACAAGATTCATTTACCTGCTTTAATTCTCCTGTCCATTGTGCTCTCATCTTGATGAGCGAATCACTAGAGACGTTGCTTGCTTGATTGTAATCCCTCGAAATATCAACACCAGTTGGAATATCATTATATTCTTCCTTGTCTGATTCAAAATAATAACCTAATAAGCCACATATAAAGAAACGAAATATATATGCGTATGAACAGTAAGTAGTTGGGGAAATTTAAAAACAAAAAGACTAATTAGTAGCTTATTTGATATTGCTTGATCTGCTTTAAAGAGGCGTCAGAATCATTCACACTATATAAACTTTCTATAGGTATACTACATAACGACAACGTAACAGTAAAATAGAACGAATTGATGATACGTCAATTCTACATTATTATGAATGGTTTTCAAAATTCCTGCATATTACAGTTACAGGCAAGTGGGTAAATGTAGGTTAATACATTGGTGATGAAACTGTTATGACGAGAGAGAATTGGGGGGGGGTGAGTGGGGTTGGCCGAGTGCCAATTACTGTTGCCTAATTGGTAATTGCGCGTCTGTCCTGTGCCCACTTAGTCCCAAGCCGAAATAAGAAGAATGCGAGCCAATAGGTCAGCCAGACAGAATCGAATCTATATTTCAAGCATTCTTTTATATATACATGAAGTCAGACCACACAGCAAACCAATTAGAAAATTAACATGAATACAGAACGAGGGAAATAGTGGTAGTGAATAGGAACAACTTGTACACAACTAATTGACTGTAGTCCATAACAAGAGACAATTTAATAACAGCAATTATGCTAACGGAAGGATAGGGCAAGCGGAGCGTAACAATAATAGAAACAAAATGTTTACATTACAGGAAGTCCGAATAAATGAAATAGTGTTCTCAAACACAGTTCTGAAAGTTTGTTACACTTCTTTGTGGTCCGACCTAACAAAAACATTGAAGCATTTGATTCACACTAATATTCCAATGAATCCGTCACCCGAAAACGTTCCAGTCGACTGATTATAGGTGGCCACTACATTCCAACTTTACTAATAGCTTAGCAGTTTGAAGTAATAAGAATAAAGTAACGAAATGTTCTACACACCCACTTATTTTTGAATTCAGACCCAATTAAATCCAGTATCATTGTGATGAGCTAGAGTAAACTATTTGATTAACTTGCGACCATATGTTGGTGTCTCAGATCTGTGGTTGGTTGGGCATCTAGCTACTCGCCACACCAGTTCAAGTGCATTTGAGAAATCGGAAGATTGACATACTTGAAAACAAGCGTGTTCACTTCAGAGCAGAGTTCTGGAACCAGTAACTGCCATGCTACTAGAAAATTGTCTGCCTGATTGTATTAAAAATTTATAGTGAAGAGTGTAAACAGACTAGTCGGTCATAATCAACGTGGAGTCTAAAACTGTTAGCACGAAACGAGCCTGATTAAAGCATGCTCAAACATGCTCATGAAGCTATGCTGTGATTGGTCCATTCTTGGCTAACCAGAGTCAATGAACAATCGGGAAGTTTCTGGAATACTCTATATCGATGTTTATATAAACTCTAGTGTAATTATTTGCTTTCCATTTGCCTTCTGCTGTTATTTTCCAAATACAACTTGCTACTTGCCCTACACTTGTTCTGATTTGGGATCAAGTCGCTGTCGTCGAACTGTAGAATACTAAGTGGCATTAATCCATAATATTACCGGGACAAATAGAGATAACACAACTTTACAAAGACAAATGTCCATTAGCACAAATTGGTATAACACGGAAGGACAGGAGTAAGGTAGGTTAATAAGAATAAATCAGGATACTTCGTGTAGAATGGCGTAAATTTAACGAGCATTAAAACGTTCTGTTATATGCACGTCTGCGCATAACACCTATTACGCGAGAAAAACGACCTAGGATTGCACATGTGATTGTCAAACTTATTGAAACAGTCAACTATGCAGAATTCACGAACTGACGTTCCTTGAGGTCTACACTATAGTTACATCAGAGAGGTGAAGATGGAAGAAACTCATGGTGCGTAAAAGTGAGATATCACTTAAGCGTCAGTTCTTTGATAAATGCTATATTGAGTAATACAATGACACGCAAAAACGTTTACATAATGACCTACATTAGTCAGTATTTTTCAAATCATAGAAAGGTATATGTATTTAATAAACTAGCCAAAACAATACTGACCGTTAACTACAAAACTGTTAAACGTGTATACACTGTCAATTACGCTAAACACTGACACTAGAGTTTCATCGAATGACTTTCACAGGGCATTTTACTAGAAAACGCAACGGGGTAAAAAGCACAATGTTAGCACGAAACGAGCCTGATTAAAGCATGCTCAAAATATGCTCACGAAGCTGTGCAGTGATTGGTCCATTCTTAGCCGACTAGAGCTCATGACCAGTCAGGAAGTTTCTAGAATACTCTAAGCCATTGTTTATATAAACCCTAGTGTGACTATTTGCTCTGCTTTTGCCTCTCACTGTTGTTTTTCTCAACACATCTTGCTACCTGCTCTACACTTGTTCTCATTTGGGATCAAGTCGCTGTCGTTGTCAAACCGTAGAATACTAAGCGGGATTTATACATAATATTACTGGGATAAATAGAACTAACAGTAGGACAATTTAACACATTAGTAATTTTACATTTATCGGTGGACATGACTGTTACGGCCGAACCAATAAATGACAACCGAGAAGTATTAAGGTTACAACAGCCACCTTATACATTATGTTGACGTTAGAGAATCTTCTGAATGCAAATAGTGGTAATAAGCTTGTAATTTGTTCGAATACTACCGGAATGTTAAGTATTAAATTGTGAATGCGGAAAGTAGACGACAGTTTTTGAAAACCCAAATAATTTGAGATTGTTATGGCTTTCGGTGAACTGAATATTAGTGTAAGAAGTCCATCAGATCGGATTCTTTTTTTACTTATTCTAAACAAGGATTGAGGCAATTGTCGTATTATTCATCCTTTCTAGACTCGTAGGAAGATACTTCTTACCTGAAACAATAATATATAGTGACCATTGGAAACCTTACGAATCGCTTAAATATGGGGTACGTCTACAAGGTTTTAGTGCACAAGAAATACTGAGTTCCGAGAAAAATCGTTGATTCTAGTTTGGAACCGTGATTGGTTAATTCTGATTAAGGCTTCTAAGGTCATTTCACAATCGCTTAACTTAGGCCGTATAAGTCATGTCAACCCATTTATCTTTTTTTAGCATATAAAATAATCATATTGCTGAGTAATTTCTATAAACAGAGATCTAAACATGACTTACTATCAAGATATGCTGGATCCATTGATGTGCACTTAGGACCAAGTTGTGCGCTACAAAATGACTCAGTTTCCAATATCGAGATGACAAGCTAGTGTTAACCAAATGGTTTCGTCGCACTTGCATTTCGATTATTCATGGTAAGACTACAGTTCGCTGATGTTATTTAGCGATAGACATTTGACGATATGACTTCACTATTCCTAGCAAGTTCAGCTGAAGTGACTTATTAACCAATATATATTTTTCATTATTATGATGTCTATTATCCACTTTCAAAAGACATTTCTACCTAAATATTCAATATATGTGTGACGACCTAGTGTAAGCAAGTTGACTTCTTTGTGCTCACGTTTTAACTTTTAGGCAGCAGTTCTTGTGACACAGTGAACATATCTGGAGTTTGTGTCGCTGTAATCCAAATGTTTAATATTTTCACCTTGTTAATTTTTTATTTTTAGCAGTATTTGCTTTAATTGTTATGAATAAAGAGCTGTAAGTAACTAAGGGCATGAGCCACAAAATGATTAGGGATGATCCGTATACTTGAGTGTACTGTTCATCTAAATTAAGTCACCATTGCTCTTCTGATTGAACATAAAAGAAGCGCAGCTCACGAGAACTGTCCTCACGCGGTAAACATCTTAGTCACATAACTAGGCTAGTTGTTTAGTACTGGATATACTTCACCATCCTATTGTAACGGTAAATAATCCCCAAAATAAATAGTTGCATAAGCTCTCGACATTGATGTTGACCATGTTTGTTTTAGCGGACACTACTAGTTGAAGGCGCGCGTTCACGCATCTTCACCAGATCACGACTCGAACCACCGTGGGTAGCATCTCTCTATAGTTTGCCAGCCTAGACGTTGCTATCCCATTAAAGCTCTGTTTACGATCAAATATAATTTCGCTTCCATCCTTTATTGCCTTCTGATTTCTCATTCGTAAGAGTGGGGTCCATTCGATAGAAGTAGCTTTGGTTATGCGAGAAGCGCAACTTGGTCCTATATCCGGGGAACGCTTCATTGGTGAGCTCAACGTGATCTGGACATGATAATTTACTGTGAGTTCGTTCCTTTTTATAGTTTCAAACAGAGTATTTTTGGTGGCTTGATTTTTTTACCGCATATTTTTCACAGTATCTTTGTATTTGCATTCATTACAATTTTTATGATGTCAGACCAGACTCCTAAGCTAATTAGGATTAAGACCCCTACGCCTCCAAACTTTCAGCTCATTCCTTTCTGGGCAGAAAATGTCGAAGCCTGGTTCTGCTATGCAGAAGCAGAATTCCAAAACCAATGTGTGAACGATCCACGCGTTCAATTTCTGGCGGTTGTAAGGTCACTTTCGCGTGAATTGAACAGGTACGTCACCCCCTTCTTTTTTAGTCCTGACTGCCTAGAACCGTACGAACAACTCAAAAGATCGATTCTTAAACGAGGAGATTTGTTCGACCGACAACGTCTTGAGTTGTTTCACACCATTGATCTCGGTAACGGTTCTGCGACCGAAATGTTATTGCGCATGAAAGAGGTAGTCGGTCAATGTACTTTTGACAAAGGTCTCTTCCGTCAACTATTCTTATCAAAACTGCCACAACAAGTGCAAGCAGTATTGGTAACATTTAACAACAACCCAGTAGATGAACTAGATTCATCTGCCGATCGAATTCTGGAGATTACCAGAACTCGCCACAATGAGGTTTATTCTGTTACAGAAAAGCCTCTAGAGACCGAAACCGAAATAACTAAATTGTGCCATACTCTTTCCCGTTTCCTTGATCTACAAGAGCAACGCCGACCAAACAATCCTCGACGACGGAATCCATCGCGTAAAAGATCCTCATCTCGACGTCGACGAACAGAAAATCCACATTGGTGTTGGTACCACAACACCTATGCCAAGGAATCAAAGAAATGTAGAAACCCCTGTTGTTCCCCTAGCCTCAAACTCACTGCTTCGGGAAACTATCCCGCCGGCACGCGTTAGCGGCAACCGTAGCCGGTGGAAACAGCCGCCTGTTATTCATCTCTGATGTGATAACGAAGGTTCGCTACCTCGTCGATACTGGCGCAGAAGTCAGCGTCCTTCCTGCAACTTCATCTGATCGTCAACATGAAGCTGCATTCGATCTACAGGCAGCTGACGGAAAACAAATAGCCACGTATGGTAAGAAATATGTCTACTTTAACGTGGGGTTGCGAAAACCCATACACTGGATTTTCACTATCGCCGATGTGAAAATACCTATCATAGGCATTGACTTACTAAGCCACCACAACTTGCTTGTGGACGCTAGCAAAAAGAGGCTAGTCGACAGCAACACAAAGCTGTACTAACGTGGAACCACTGCTTCAGGTTGTAGCCTATGTCCTCTTCGCTTTAAACATTTAATTAACCCTTATTTTCAGCCAATACTTGACAAGTATTCGGACCTGAATAAGGTGACATCGAAGTTATCATGTGTAACCAGCAATGTTACACATCACATCACGACTACAGGTCAACCTGTTTTCTCCAAACCACGCCGATTAGCATCCGAAAATTAAGAATTGCTAAGAACGAATTCGACCATATGATTGACCTGGGAATAATCCGCCCATCCAGTAGCCCATGGTCGTCTCCATTACATATGGTCCCGAAGAAAGACAGCAATGATTGGCGTCCTACCGGTGATTATCGACGTCTTAACGCACAAACTACGCCAGATCGTTACCCTTTACATCACATCCACGACCTAACGGCCACGTTAAAAGGAATGACAGTATTCTCAAAAATTGACCTAGTAAAAGCCTACAATCAAATACCGATGGCAGAAAATGACATCCCGAAAACGGCCATTGTAACCCCGTTCGGTCTTTACGAATTCCTTCGAATGCCCTTTGGCTTGAGGAATGCAGCACAAACGTTTCAACGTTTCATTGACGACGTGTTTCGCGGGCTCGACTATGTTCATGCATATGTCGACGACTGCTTGATAGCAAGCTCAGACAAGGAAACACACATGAAACATTTGGACACAGCTTTTAAAAGACTGCAGCAATACGGAATCACTATTAATATACAAAAATGTCAAATCGGAACAACTTCATTAGACTTCCTGGGGCATACTATTGATGCTAATGGTATACAGCCTCAAAAACACAAGGTGGCGGCAATCCTAGAGTATCCGGAATTAACAAACATTAAACAGTTATGAGCTTTCAACGGGTTAGTAAGTTTCTACAGACGATTTATCCCCAACTGTGCATCTATTGTGAAACCACTAACGGATCAACTTCGTGGGAATAAAAAGGTGGTCACAATGGATTCAGAATCAAAGAAAGCCCTTGTTGCAATTAAAGAGGCAATAGCAAATGTAACTATGCTGGCACACTACAATACTGAAGCTCCCGTCAGCATTTCGGTCGACGCTTCTGACTCAGCGATTGGCGCAGTTCTGCAACAATGGACTGGCCAAGCTTGGCAGCCTTTAGCATTTTTATCAAGACTATTTAACGACACCGAATCGAGATACAGCACTTTTGGACGTGAACTTCTAGCTATGTACTGTGCTGTACGACATTTTCAACATTCCATCGAAGGCTGGGAATTCGCAATATTCACCGACCATAAACCACTGACGTTCTCGATGAAATCATCTTCAGATAAGTACTCTCCACGAGAGTCGCGTCATCTCGACTATATCTCCCAATTCTCTACGGACATACGACATATGTCGGGAGCTAACAATGTAGTTGCTGATGCCTTATCGAGAATACATTCCTTGAATCGTATCCAAGGCATCGATCTTGTTAAACTAGCTCAACTTCAGAGTGAAGATATCGACTTTCATCACGAGTTAGCCGAAACAACGCTCCAACTCCAAACCAAAACGATTGGAAAAGGTAAGAACACTTTAATTTGTGATCCTTCTACAGGTATATTCCATCCAGTCGTCCCCAAGAGTTATCGACCCTTCATCTTCGACACATTGCACAACCTTTTTCATCCTAAAATTCGTGCTACAAGTAAACTGATTACTGAGTGATTCCGCTGGCCAAAGATGAATAAGGATATTAAAGAATGGGCGCGCACCTGCATATCCTGCAAAAGAACAAGGTAATTCGACATAATAAATGCCCCCTAGGCACTTTCTCAACTCCTGACGCTCGATTCGATCACTTCCACCTTGATTTGGTAGGACCATTACCAGAATCAAATGGATTTTCTTATCTTCTGACATGCGTGGACCGATTCACACGCTGGCTAGAAGCGATTCCACTCAAAGACATCACTAGTGAAACGATTACTCGCGCTTTCGTCGAACGATGGGTAGCCAACTTTGGTTGTCCATCTATAATAACTACAGACCGTGGACGTCAGTTTGAATCTGGATTGTTCCACGCTCTGACCAATTTTCTTGGAACTACGCGTTTCAGGACGACCGCCTACCACCCACAATCTTACGGTTTTGTGGAAAGATTCCATCGACAACTGAAAGCATCACTTTCAGCTACAAACATCCCTCAGTGGATCGACGCCTTACCACTAGTTTTACTCGGGATTCGCAGCACAGTGAAGGAAGATGTTGGATGTAGTGTCGCCGAATTAGTCTACGGAACGACTCTTCGACTACCAGGTGAGTTTGTGGAAACCGCTTCCACTTCGGCAAACCTGGATCTTAATTCTTACGTGAACCGGCTTACAAATGCTATGCGTTCAGTTAAGCCAGTTCAAACTCGACAACAGTCGACAGACACCTTTATCCAACCTGCCTTAAAATATAGTACACGTTTTTGTACGTCGTGATGACGTACGCCGACCTCTCGACGCAACCTACGAAGGGCCATACAAGGTCCTGAAACGTGAAACAAAGTACTATACGATCGACAAAAATGGCCACGAGGATAACGTCAGCATTGACCGCCTCAAAGCAGCTTACCTAGAAGGTACACCTTTTAGTGTCGAATTCGCTGCAACACCTGCAAAAGGTAGCACGAACGAAGCCATTACGCTGCAAGCAATGACTAACGCGCAACTAGAAGTATCAAAGAGCTTCGTAACGCCTAAAGCTACGCGTTCTGGTAGAAAAGTACGATTTCCAGAACACCTAAACGAATACTATGTCTACTGATTTCCTCCCACTACCTACGTACGCATAACATTTTTCTTGTTGTCTTAAAATAAATAATTACAAAAAAAATAAAAATCGATAAACATATTATTATTATTTTTTTAAAAATTTTACTGTGTGCATTTTATAAATTTTCGTATCAAAAAAAGCGTTTCATTATTTGTTGTTGGTGTTCAACACGTTTTTCTAAACACATTGAGTTAACAAGTATTGTTATTTACTTCTTTTGTATACAAAATGCACAGATTTAAATTTTATTTTTTCTTTTCGACTTCCAGGCCGTCTGGAAACAAACAGAAGAACGTGGAAGAAACAAGAATTTCATTTTATGTACAATTATTTTATGCAACGACACCATAGTGTAGGTACAGACGTCCAGAAGCTGCACAACATCGCAAGCTATCGAAGGAACGTTTACCAATGTCTGACGCATTGGGTTTTATCCTTTGGCTAATACGTCTTAGGGTCCTCACGAACCCATTAGGGGGGGAGTGAGCTGTAGCGGTAAATAATCCCCAAAATAAATAGTTGCATAAGCTCTCGACATTGATGTTGACCATGTTTGTTTTAGCGGACACTACTAGTTGAAGGCGCGCGTTCACGCATCTTCACCAGATCACGATTCGAACCACCGTGGGTAGCATCTCTCTATAGTTTGCCAGCCTAGACGTTGCTATCCCATTAAAGCTCTGTTTACGATAAAATATAATTTCGCTTCCATCCTTCATTGCCTTCTGATTTCTCATTCGTAAGAGTGGGGTCCATTTAATAAAAGTGGCTTTGGTTATGCGAGAAGCGCAACTTGGTCATATATCCGGGATCGCTTAAGTCTTTAACTTCGTTTATTTGTAGAAAGTCTTATGGAAGCGTTAGTCCCAATAATATGTTTCCCTATTACAATAGCGTCACAAGTGGACGAATTTAGAGAGGAATTTACAGGAGAGTGACTTGATTATGATCTGCTCTGACGTCGGAGAAAAAGATAAAGGGCCACTAGGTTTGCTTCAGAGAGCAATACTAGGTAAAAATGGACAGGTGAGGCGAGACGAATTAAGGACCGAGAACGTAATCTTTGTTGTAGATATAAGGAGGCAACTAACTAGTTGTCTAGCGTGTTTGTCAGAGTAAGACCTCGATATATTTACGTTAGATAGACAGAGGGGTAGTTCAAATAGAGTTGGTGGTTTCCAAAGTAGGAAGGAACACGACATTGCATTTCTTTGTGTCTATTTACTAGCCATTAAATTACGACTAGTGACTTAGCTACAACAAGTATTGTTATAGTCACTGTGTGTCTCGTGTTGTGTACTAGTGTGAAACATACCCTTAAAATTTTGAGAATACAGTAAAAATAAAGAAGAGTAGCACCAGTGAGAAGTACTATTAGTACATGCATTAAGGAGACCTAGGATTTGAAGTGTATGATAATTCGGTATAGTAAACCAATAAAACAGTTTCTAATATCTACTGGTAGCATGTTCCATATCGAGAAGAATGTGACAATGTTAACTCACGAGTGGTTGCAAAAGTGTTAGTCGTAATGCTAAATATATGAGTTCGTAGATCATGAGGAAGTGGGAGTTTGCTTATCTTGATTTTAGTTGCAGGTGGAGAATGCTAACTTGCCAGGCGGCTTGTAGAGAACAAAGAGGTTGATTTAAAGATACCAAAGCCAAAGGCGATGACGGTTAGGTGTTTGACAACTTGTCAGGTAATCTTGTGTCACAGTGTTTTCTAATTTATAGGAGTTGAAGTACCTTTGACAGACTCTAATTTTTGTTTATCACCCACGCGTAGACAGATGGAAATAAACAGGTAATATTCTTAAATAAACTGTTTCAAAATAATATAATTCTGGCTTCTTACTTGTGAAAGTTGCAAAGAATAGTACTTGAAAGATTGCATGATCTGTGAATCAGTCTTGTAATATATATTCTGCGGAGAAATATCATCGAAATGTGTCAGGCCAACATCAATAACACTATTTATCTAGGTAAATTCACGGGGTGGACGGTCGACTGTTGTATGTGGTGCTCAGATGCGTATTTCATTATTTTGTGGATGTTAAACTGAGGTTTCCCAGTAGCGAACTATTACGTTACACGTTAAATGTCATTTACAATCACGTGTGGAAATGTAACCGATTCATCTGTAGAAGGAGTTCATGTAGATTTGAGATCATCAACAGACATTATTGACTAGCTATTCTGGGTAGCATTTACACATAACATTAATGTAGTGAGTGACGACAAGGAACTCCGAACATTGCCTTGAATAAACTCCAGAGTCATAGGTTATAGATTTGGGGTGTATAGAGTTAAAATTAACAATATGTATGAGATCACGAAGGTAGTACCTGATGCAATCTATTAGGGAGAAGGTAGTTTCGCATGTCTTCCTTTTTCTTATCAATAGCAGGTAATCAATGTTATACAAATTTTTGGATATGTCAAAATATGACACGAGAACTCCATGACTCTTATGGAAACTACTAGTTATATAGTTGCGGATGATCAAGTTATACGCCATACACGATCAGAAATAGAGAAAAGCATGTTGAATAGGCATAATCAAGTTCTAAGATTAAAACTGCTTCAGTATATATTCACTGATTATATTTTATAATCCCTGAAACAAGAGAAGTACTGTTATTTTGTCGATAGTTGCTAGCGTTTGATGTAGAGCATTATTCGTGCCTGGGAATACGAAAAGTGGTTTTCTATATATCCGGGCAAGTCAACGATTCTAGTGAGAAAGTGAAAGAAACAAGTAGAATATTTGAAATTATATCTCCGCTATATTTCAGTAAATCGGAATTAGTGCCGTCTACACCATAAATCAGGTAGTTTCAGTGCATTAATTGCTCTGCTTAATCTGCTGTATATTAAAATCATTAGTACCAAAAATACTTATAAATGAGTTCAAATGTTGTTGAGTATTAGTGAGTTGTGTAACAATCGTTTTCATACGACGGTTAGTTAGCAGAAAATGCTATATTGAGGCATTCAGAAATGGATTCATGGGTGTTATATGTCTTACCATTGTGGTCAATAAGAAGTACAGTATGCTTAGTTTTTCTAAGTCACCTCTCAAAAGTGAGCTGGAGCAACCTGAACGCAGATCTTAATGATACTCTAAGTTATCAAGGCACTCTAAAACTCAGGACCCCAGAAGTAAAATACTCTGCCAATAACATTGAAGCAGAGAAAATGCAAGGCTTTTCCTAAGTTTCAGGAAACAGTACTATATACTTTGAATAATATTTTAGTTGAGACCAACCAGAGCTCGGGAAAATACCTACAAATCCAAACTGAACAAGAGAGCAGTAGAGGTGTCCCTAACAGGTTGATTTTCTACACCTCACGTCGAATACTAGTGATACGTATTTCATTGTGATCCAACCCCCTGTACAATGGAGAACTACCAAAGACACTCGCAGTTGATCTAAACACCATATTTTCAGCAGGATAATATGCACTACTAATCTGTTAACAACTCGCCAGGACAGACCTTATGTGTCTAGAATGAACAGTCCGCATATTATTTGAACCCCACCAATTGAACTTGGACTTCTCACCACTAAAAAGGAAAAATCAGCATATTGAACCACCTTTTCTTAACTGACCCACCGTTTATTGAGAATGTATATGTACGCACCCCACCAGGAAGCAACAATTACGTAGTGGACATATTTGACGTAGTCATAAACAAGCGCTCATTATGAAACGACAATAAACTCTGCTATTACTACCGCAAGATAGACTGCCTGGCTATGACAAAGTGCCTAGTATAGGTTCCATTATCCAGAAGTAAGGAGCCAGAAACGACTGATCGAACCGATTGGGAGCATACAGTCAATAATAAATGAGATTTAACCTAACAGCGTTTCTCTAAGGGTAAAATGTTCAAACCACTGAACATTTTGCTTAAAGTAAGTCACCAAATAACTACTTTGATCAGAATTGTAAGCTGAATAATAATGAGTAGTACCTTATAAAGTGATGAGCCACAGTATCTTTCTGCTGATAAGAAAGGAAGGTCGTACTAGGATAATGGAAAACTAGATGTTTTCATATCTAGCTAGCAAATAAATTATAAATCAAGCCCTGATATCTATTTCGGTTTATGGCTAAATGTAAACCAGCCAGAAAAAGAGGGTATGTAATTATAGAATCTGGGGTGGAGAAGAAGACTTCAAAGACAAAAAAGTTTTTAAAACCCTCTGTTTCTACTTCACTCAGAAACTTATCCAAAATCACGCAGATAACAACAATTATATTATAAGGTTATTAACTCTTAAAATGGGTAAAATCATACTGACTCCAGAGTCTCAGAGTCTTTGCGTCGATGAAAATCACCAGGATGAAATATTATTCGTAAGTTAGTCTTGGAACTATGCACGGAAGCCATGTGTGGGCTGGTATGCAACCTATTCAAGTATTCTTTAGTAGGCCACAACGTCCTATTGAATAAAAAAATTGATTTGTCCCAGGCTAGTAGCACTAGTGTATATTCTATTAAAGGTGATGAGGGGCTTGGTTAGTGAATAGATGGGGAAACAGCAGACTAAGAACAAAACATGCTACGTGGCTAAGTATCCCTTTCCCAAGTGCTAATTCACGCACCAACAACCTCCTATCTTAGGACAATCGGACAACCTGTTGGGAACAATTGTCAGTTCATGCAACATTCTTGTACTTCTAGAAGGCGTTTGATGCTGCGCCACTTATAACCCTAATGAAAAAAGTGGCAGCACTGGATAAACAGACCTCTCTGTCTCTTGTCTAGAAATCTATTTGAAAGAGTGAGTGCTTTGGATCAAGTTAAAACTGGTTTAGTGGAAGTGAACGATCTTGAAACCAGGAGTTAAATAGAAAATATTTCCTAGAGCCCTTCTGTTCACCATCTTTTAATCCATTCGCGAATAAAGTAAGTTCATTACTCCGAATGAATGCCCATGAAATTAAGCTATGAAAAGTTATAAGAAGTGAAGAGAGAATTCAAGCTTTTAAAAATAACTTAATGTAGATATTGAAGAGTTCCCCGGATATAGGACCAAGTTGCGCTTCTCGCATAACCAAAGCTACTTCTATCGAATGGACCTCACTCTTACGAATGAGAAATCAGAAGGCAATGAAGGATGGAAGCGAAATTATATTTGATCGTAAACAGAGCTTTAATGGGATAGCAACGTCTAGGCTGGCAAACTATAGAGAGATGCTACCCACGGTGGTTCGAATCGTGATCTGGTGGAGATGCGTGAACGCGCGCCTTCAACTAGTAGTGTCCGCTAAAACAAACATGGTCAACATCAATGTCGAGAGCTTATGCAACTATTTATTTTGGGGATTATTTACCGCTACAGCTCACTCCCCCCCTAATGGGTTCGTGAGGACCCTAAGACGTATTAGCCAAAGGATAAAACCCAATGCGTCAGACATTGGTAAACGTTCCTTCGATAGCTTGCGATGTTGTGCAGCTTCTGGACGTCTGTACCTACACTATGGTGTCGTTGCATAAAATAATTGTACATAAAATGAAATTCTTGTTTCTTCCACGTTCTTCTGTTTGTTTCCAGACGGCCTGGAAGTCGAAAAGAAAAAATAAAATTTAAATCTGTGCATTTTGTATACAAAAGAAGTAAATAACAATACTTGTTAACTCAATGTGTTTAGAAAAACGTGTTGAACACCAACAACAAATAATGAAACGCTTTTTTTGATACGAAAATTTATAAAATGCACACAGTAAAATTTTTAAAAAAATAATAATAATATGTTTATCGATTATTATTTTTTTTGTAATTATTTATTTTAAGACAACAAGAAAAATGTTATGCGTACGTAGGTAGTGGGAGGAAATCAGTAGACATAGTATTCGTTTAGGTGTTCTGGAAATCGTACTTTTCTACCAGAACGCGTAGCTTTAGGCGTTACGAAGCTCTTTGATACTTCTACTTGCGCGTTAGTCATTGCTTGCAGCGTAATGGCTTCGTTCGTGCTACCTTTTGCAGGTGTTGCAGCGAATTCGACACTAAAAGGTGTACCTTCTAGGTAAGCTGCTTTGAGGCGGTCAATGCTGACGTTATCCTCGTGGCCATTTTTGTCGATCGTATAGTACTTTGTTTCACGTTTCAGGACCTTGTATGGCCCTTCGTAGGTTGCGTCGAGAGGTCGGCGTACGTCATCACGACGTACAAAAACGTGTACTATATTTTAAGGCAGGTTGGATAAAGGTGTCTGTCGACTGTTGTCGAGTTTGAACTGGCTTAACTGAACGCATAGCATTTGTAAGCCGGTTCACGTAAGAATTAAGATCCAGGTTTGCCGAAGTGGAAGCGGTTTCCACAAACTCACCTGGTAGTCGAAGAGTCGTTCCGTAGACTAATTCGGCGACACTACATCCAACATCTTCCTTCACTGTGCTGCGAATCCCGAGTAAAACTAGTGGTAAGGCGTCGATCCACTGAGGGATGTTTGTAGCTGAAAGTGATGCTTTCAGTTGTCGATGGAATCTTTCCACAAAACCGTAAGATTGTGGGTGGTAGGCGGTCGTCCTGAAACGCGTAGTTCCAAGAAAATTGGTCAGAGCGTGGAACAATCCAGATTCAAACTGACGTCCACGGTCTGTAGTTATTATAGATGGACAACCAAAGTTGGCTACCCATCGTTCGACGAAAGCGCGAGTAATCGTTTCACTAGTGATGTCTTTGAGTGGAATCGCTTCTAGCCAGCGTGTGAATCGGTCCACGCATGTCAGAAGATAAGAAAATCCATTTGATTCTGGTAATGGTCCTACCAAATCAAGGTGGAAGTGATCGAATCGAGCGTCAGGAGTTGAGAAAGTGCCTAGGGGGCATTTATTATGTCGAATTACCTTGTTCTTTTGCAGGATATGCAGGTGCGCGCCCATTCTTTAATATCCTTATTCATCTTTGGCCAGCGGAATCACTCAGTAATCAGTTTACTTGTAGCACGAATTTTAGGATGAAAAAGGTTGTGCAATGTGTCGAAGATGAAGGGTCGATAACTCTTGGGGACGACTGGATGGAATATACCTGTAGAAGGATCACAAATTAAAGTGTTCTTACCTTTTCCAATCGTTTTGGTTTGGAGTTGGAGCGTTGTTTCGGCTAACTCGTGATGAAAGTCGATATCTTCACTCTGAAGTTGAGCTAGTTTAACAAGATCGATGCCTTGGATACGATTCAAGGAATGTATTCTCGATAAGGCATCAGCAACTACATTGTTAGCTCCCGACATATGTCGTATGTCCGTAGAGAATTGGGAGATATAGTCGAGATGACGCGACTCTCGTGGAGAGTACTTATCTGAAGATGATTTCATCGAGAACGTCAGTGGTTTATGGTCGGTGAATATTGCGAATTCCCAGCCTTCGATGGAATGTTGAAAATGTCGTACAGCACAGTACATAGCTAGAAGTTCACGTCCAAAAGTGCTGTATCTCGATTCGGTGTCGTTAAATAGTCTTGATAAAAATGCTAAAGGCTGCCAAGCTTGGCCAGTCCATTGTTGCAGAACTGCGCCAATCACTGAGTCAGAAGCGTCGACCGAAATGCTGACGGGAGCTTCAGTATTGTAGTGTGCCAGCATAGTTACATTTGCTATTGCCTCTTTAATTGCAACAAAGGCTTTCTTTGATTCTGAATCCATTGTGACCACCTTTTTATTCCCACGAAGTTGATCCGTTAGTGGTTTCACAATAGATGCACAGTTGGGGATAAATCGTCTGTAGAAACTTACTAACCCGTTGAAAGCTCATAACTGTTTAATGTTTGTTAATTCCGGATACTCTAGGATTGCCGCCACCTTGTGTTTTTGAGGCTGTATACCATTAGCATCAATAGTATGCCCCAGGAAGTCTAATGAAGTTGTTCCGATTTGACATTTTTGTATATTAATAGTGATTCCGTATTGCTGCAGTCTTTTAAAAGCTGTGTCCAAATGTTTCATGTGTGTTTCCTTGTCTGAGCTTGCTATCAAGCAGTCGTCGACATATGCATGAACATAGTCGAGCCCGCGAAACACGTCGTCAATGAAACGTTGAAACGTTTGTGCTGCATTCCTCAAGCCAAAGGGCATTCGAAGGAATTCGTAAAGACCGAACGGGGTTACAATGGCCGTTTTCGGGATGTCATTTTCTGCCATCGGTATTTGATTGTAGGCTTTTACTAGGTCAATTTTTGAGAATACTGTCATTCCTTTTAACGTGGCCGTTAGGTCGTGGATGTGATGTAAAGGGTAACGATCTGGCGTAGTTTGTGCGTTAAGACGTCGATAATCACCGGTAGGACGCCAATCATTGCTGTCTTTCTTCGGGACCATATGTAATGGAGACGACCATGGGCTACTGGATGGGCGGATTATTCCCATGGTCATTCATGTGATCGAATTCGGGAAACAACAGGGGTCTCTACACTTCTTTGTGTTCTTGCCATAAGTGTTGTGGTGCCAACACCGAATGTTGATTTTTTTTGTCGAGGTCAAGATAAAGATCTTTTACGCGATGGATTCCGTCGTCGAGGATTGTTTGGTCGGCGTTGTGTGTGTACATAGAGTATAGCACAATTTAGTTATTTCGTTTTCGGTCTCTAGAGGTTTTTCTGTAACAGAATAAACCTCATTGTGGCGAGTTCTGGTGATCTCCAGAATTCGATCGGCAGATGAAGCTAGTTCATCTACTGGGTTGTTGTTAAATGTTACCAATACTGCTTGCACTTGTTGTGGCAGTTTTGATAAGAATAGTTGACGGAAGAGACCTTTGTCAAAAGTACATTGACCAATTACCTCTTTCATACGCAATAACATTTTGATCGCTGAACCGCTACCGAGATCAATGGTGTGAAACAACTCATCAAGACGTTGTCTGTCATACAAGTCTCCTCGTTGGAGAATTTATCTTTCGAGCTGTTTTCATGGTTCTAGGCAGTCAGGAATAAAAAAAGAGAGGGGTGACGTACCTGTTCAATTCACGCGAAAGTGACCCTACAACCGCCAGAAATTGAACGCGTGGATCGTTCACACATTGGCCTCGAAGTTTTGCTTCTGCGTAGCAAAACCAGGCTTCGACATTTTCTGCCCAGAAAGGAATGAGCTGAAAGTTTGAAGGCGTAGGGCTTTTAGTCCTAATTAGCTTAGGAGTCTGATCTGACATCATAAAAATTGTAATGAATGCAAATACAAAGATACTGTGAAAAATATGCGGTAAAAAAATCAAGCCACCAAAAATACTCTGTTTGAAACTATAAAAAGGAACGAACTCACAGTAAATTATCATGTCCAGATCACGTTGAGCTCACCAATGAAGCGTTCCCCGGATATAGGACCAAGTTGCGCTTCTCGCATAACCAAAGCTACTTCTATCGAATGGACCCCACTCTTACGAATGAGAAATCAGAAGGCAATGAAGGATGGAAGCGAAATTATATTTGATCGTAAACAGAGCTTTAATGGGATAGCAACGTCTAGGCTGGCAAACTATAGAGAGATGCTACCCACGGTGGTTCGAGTCGTGATCTGGTGAAGATGCGTGAACGCGCGCCTTCAACTAGTAGTGTCCGCTAAAACAAACATGGTCAACATCAATGTCGAGAGCTTATGCAACTATTTATTTTGGGGATTATTTACTGCTACGAGGCTATTAACAAATAGTTATCAACAATGAGCAGTAACTGCAAGGTATAAAACTTGGTACACTTGTTCAATAAGCGCCACAGATCATCTTTAAGTAATAATGTTCTTTTCCTTTCACATGATGGCTTAACTGTTAACGACTTTAATTTTACTATTACCAACCTGCATAGCGATTTCTTTGCTAACATAGGTGAACCTCTGAATGGACACTATTAATTTGGCGACTAACCATAGAAAATTCGTTTCCTTCAATTACGATAACATTTCTAAATCAACAACGTCATTCAGGACGTCAAGTAAGTAATAATAACTATGGATTAGATGACATAGCATCTATTTACTTTAAAACCGGTCAAATTAATATACAAATAATCCTACCAAAACAGTTTATTTGTAATTCGCAACATAGTTTCTCAAAACTGGGTTTTGTATGGCTCGTTTCTTTGAGCTTTACAATTTAATTTTCACTAAATGAAGTTTCAAGCACATCTTATTAATATTGCACTTAGACATATTCAAAGCTTTTGACGTGGTTAACCAAGGCTTCTTAGAGATAAACATTCCTCAAAATAAAATTAGGAATCCATTACTTAAATGATTGAGCTTTTTATCAGTGACTTAACCCTGACGTTATACACAAGAGGATTAACTGCAAATCTAACTCGCTGAATTACCTACACGAACAGGTACTCGCAATTGTGACCAACATCTCGTCAGCTGTTTACTTGCCGGAAACTAAATCAAGAAGATATAAACACAGTACAAAGAATATTCGATTCTATTTTGTCGCAACTCTGTATATATGATAGCAACAAAGATCTTATCGTAATAAGAGTACTAAGCATATTAAAAATCCACTACAATTAATGACAAACAACAAGGTCACTGCGGTGAAAATGAACGGCAGTACTGGTTACCGCCTACTATGCAATTAATAAAAAAATAGTAAAAATATGAATATTCACATATGAAGTAGCATGGAAATACACATCACCTTCAAGTGTGTTCTGTGTCTACTTGATTATTGCCTGATATGTTCCGCTAGTTAAGAGTCAAAATTCCTAGAAATACTTTATCCACCGTATGATTTACATACTAATATTTATAAATCATCAGTTGGCACTAAAATCGTGATCGCAGTACTCACAAATTGTCAAATTATATTCCTTCATTTAAATGAATGAGAACGCTTCTACTGTTTTCACTGACTAAGTAACCTGTAAGGATTTTCATCCATGAGTTTTGTTGTTAAGAATACTGACATTGTCACTGTGGGTTGTATCAAGAAAATCAAGCACTACCTTACGAATGGACGTATTCTGATCTAGTGTTGGTTTGATTTTAGAAATAAACGTTTCAATAATCATTCTTGTCTCAAAACAAGTTTGTTGGTAGTGTATTTTTAGAAAGTTATGCCAACCGTTTGTTATATATGACCGTCAAAGTAAAGCTCCTTTCTGTATAAATGATTAATGTGAATTTTCAAACGTAACCTCTGACGCATATTACTGATAATTACAAAGGCCTGTAGGCCACAATCGTTCGCCTGATTCACACTAAAATTGCATCTATGAGTCCAAAGGTACAATTTCTATTCATATATCCTCTTTAGTCATTATTACCCTTCAAGCTATTGGAATGTGATATACTGTCTCCCTCAGGAATATAGCCATGGAATCCATACATATCAAGTAACACCATGATATTGAAATGTTCAAATGCTGCAACTACCGAATCAATGTGGTTTCCTAACGAATAATCTTATTTGTTGATTGTTAACAATTCTTGTAAGTTCTTTAGAAGTTCATCATAGTTACATTATAACCATCACTCTTGTCACTCTATCCATCCAGGTTGTGTAAAATCAACTAAATCGACTATGTTCACTATTATATTGTTACAAAATTATCAAATATCATTCAGTCGGTCAGTCAGTGAAGAAAATAACAGTATCTGGCACATTTATCCATACATCCAAGTTACTACATCACATTTGGTCAGGTATACAATCACATGTATCAATCAAATCAGTTGATGAAAGTTTATGCATTCAGCTACTATGATGAATCAAGGCGATGATGTTAAACATACACAAAGGTCCTAAACAACGTCGAGTAATAAACACTCAGCCATTGTTTTAACTAAATATTCTGATAAACCTCGCTTATCAATAATCACCGATCGAAATCAGATAGTGATCAATATTTAGAGAAATGCATTAACTCAAATATACAGAGTTAATGCTTGTAAACAGTTTCGTTTCTTTCTCAATGATCTACTACTTCTGAAAGATGATAAATAGACACGATAGTACATACTTATATTACTACTAGAATATATTCGGTAGTTTGAATTGTATTTAAACAAATTGATGAACACAGTGAAACATTAGGATTAACTATATATCAGCTTATAAATATATTAATGCGGCAAACTGAAAAGTGGATTATGTTTGAAAAATTAATAAAATCAATAAATAAGCATGATAATAATTGTGATGTTATTAATCACCGGTCGTAACATTTAACAAGTTAGTTGAAGTTTCATCGTTGATTCATCATAGACTCAAATGTCAGTGCCCTAATTCATGGTAAGTATTAACTTTGTCAATTCTTAAATTGATAAATTCTATATCTGATAAAGCCAGTGCAAATAAAATTCTTATAGCCACATCATTTGTTTGACTGTATACCATTCTATAAAAATTTAAATTAAACATCTATATGTGAATACAAATAGTGTCAATTGTTGATTGTGTCTTAGGATGGATACGCACTCTAAATACTGGTTGATTTGATCACATCAATTTCATGTTACTTAAAAAAATCCTCATAATCGTCATGAGAATCATCCAGGTCATTATCATCATCATGAGCAAATACAGCTTCAAAATGATCTATGGAAGCAGGATAAACATTATTGATTAGTAAATCTATTCACATTCAGTAGAAAAACTTATAGTCAACTATATCAGAAGTAGCACACGTCCATTTCACATTTCATTCTCTCATATTCATCGTTACTGACTTTGAATACATGCACTCAGCCTATGAATTGTGAATGTGTATTAGTCACCATAGTATACTGTGATACTAAAACGGTGTTAAATTGTATTAATACAGAAGAGATTTAGAATGGACACTAGTCACTGTTTAATTTTCTGTCTTAATTCCATTCATCTTTATTGTTTATTAGGCAATCAGATGACATTCAATTTGTTTTCTCTACAAGTAATAAGTCAACATTGGAACTTCACTCTGTTTCATTTTATTATGTCATCTAGCAAGCTGATGAGTCAGTCTCATCATGTTCGATGTGCGCAAGAGAGAATCAGTGTGCTGTAGAGAACTGCGTGAAATAACCTATTGACAGAGAATATTCTCAATAGAAATCTAAAAGTTGAATTAATTTTTTCTACTTTCAATATTTCTGTAGATAAAAGTAACAAGACATTGAAATATGTGCAAAAACAAACTGTACACAACACACATTTCAACTCATTCACATGATAAGAGAGTTGACTGAGAGATTTTCATTCAGAACAATCTGATCAGTTTCACCGACTTGTCTGATGAACTTCTTTTCACAAGATAAAGAAAACATTTTTTGTTTTGTTTTAATTTATCTAATTAAAATGATAAAGTGAAAATGTTGTCTAGTCTACATTGAAATAATCATAATAATAATACAAATGACTGAGGTGATCATTGTAGTTGGCAAACTGAAGCAGTTTACAAGGGAGAATAACTAACTGTCAATGATGTTCTTGACACGGGTAACTTTGACTAATCGAAATTCACAACAAATGCATGGGTGATGAACAGTTCTAATTACAATTATGATTTATGTGAATGTACAACAGAAGTATCACAGCCAACGAGATCATGCCATTTTCATCATAACTAGAATCAATGACGGTTAGATTCATATGAATTTCTTCATTAGACTGACTATATTGACTAGATTGAATGAATGAGTGGAACTAGTGTAATGATTAGGACGGTTGTTTGCTTAGCTGTAGATAAACTAACATTCATTGATATACACTTCCTATTCTGAAACAGGTTATTTTCAATCAAGTCAAGTAACTTGGGCATGATACCTGAAAGTGTCTACGAATATGTTTAATCTGTTCAATTGCTGTCTGTACAAAAGTGTTGGTGATGAGTATGGTTTATTTGATTGCTTTGATGATGATGATGATGATGATAATGAATTTGACCTGAGATGCACAATTTAATTATTTCATTTCTCCGCAATACTATCCTGATAATGTCACACAGTACTTGAATTTATACACGCTTAAATTTCGAAATTAACGATTTAACTGGTATTGACTTTGTTGTTTTTGAATTTGATGAATTTGGTATGTTCCAGATTTAGCCCAAATTAGATTCTTATAGTCACATCGTATGTTTGACAGTATACCATTCTAATGAACTTGAATTAGACATCTTTATGTGAATATACATAGTGTCGATTGTTGGCTGTTGTTTAGGGATGGATATACACTCAAACTACTCAATGATTTGATCACATCAATTTCATGCTACTTAATAAAATCCACATCATCCTAATCATCATGATCATGAGAATCATCCGAGTCATTATAATCACCATCAACAAATACAGCCTCATAATGATCAATAAGAGCTGAATAAAAATGATTGTTCATGAAATCAATTCGCCTTCGATAAACACACACACGCAATTGACCCTGAGGACGACCATATTAGTTTACTGATTCTTTATTCATATTCAATCCTCATTACGTAATCAGGAGGATAAGACAACTTGGAGAGTTTCAGTAAACAACTCGTTATTTGTTCCAACTAAATAGAAGTGAAAGATAAAACACAGAATTATTTTCTTTCTTTCTTTCTTTCTCCCTTTCTATCATTTAATTAAATTCAATGGAATGTTTTGTAATTGACAGAGGCATCAGAATGGATGTGATCAGGCTATTTTCACTATAATTAGATACATTATTGACTGATTCATATGAGTTTACTAGTGAGATAGACTACGCTTAGACTAAATGAATGAGTGAAATTTATGAGTTTAGATAGACGATTGTTTTATTTGAGTGTAGATAAACTAACATTCATTGTTATGCACTTTATTTTCTAATGAAATTTATTGCATTACAGTCAAGTAGATGTGGCGTCATATTTAAAAGTGTCGACTGATGTGTTTGAGCCCGTTCGATAATTTTCATTAGTGGCTAGAGCATCACTTTAATTAGCACAGTTATATTCATTCATTTCATATCAATAGATCTTGATTTTCAATCACATTTCGTTTGAAAAATTCATTCAGGCATTAAAGTGTGAATATGCTGTGTTCGACGCAGGGTGTTGTTGTGTTTATGCACATCCACAAAACAATTACTTCTGATAATGAGATAGTAAGTTAATGATTTCTGCTTCCCATTAATCAATAAACTAATGTTGGTTCACGACGCAATATCCACTTCACGTGACTAGTTGTTTTAGTGTAGGTTCATGTGTTATACCAGTAATATGCTCAATTGATTGAAAGTAAACTTTACACACACTACAGACATAAAAAGAACAAGAACGGACTTCTGTTGAGATATGGCCGTTTCTTAATTAGCAGAAGATAATACTGTCTACTTGATAGATGCAAAATATTTGATAAAAGTGGAATCAGCTTCTAAACGTTGCTGTCTGATTTTGACAGTCAACCACCTCATTGACAAGCGAATTAAACTTGCTAGGTCGTTTATTTATTCGATATATTCGATGAATTCACTCCATATAGTCGAAATTGAATTCATTTTAGACAACTTTCAAAAGCCTTTGCAATCTAACGAGATAGAAACTCACCTCAATCACTTCGACATTTACACCACTGGCATTTGTGTGGCTGCGTTTCGTGACTTAATTGTGATAATAGAACTTAATTATTTGATGATGTTATTCTTTTTAGTCTGGACAAATAAATTAAAGTTGTTTCGTTGGTTTACAGGACAATATCATCAGAGATTACTTTACATAAAATGAAGCATCCTCTGAATCTTGACCTATTTCACTTCATTTAAGTGTTTGTGCTTGTCTGAGTACACCGATTAATATAAGAGATAGTAGATTGCGACATATCACTGTTAACTTATGTTCGTGTATTCGTAAATCGAATGGCAGGGTGCAACCACTTTGATTAATTCATTGGACAAAGGAACGACTAAGTAAATGCCTAAAAAATATTAAATTCGCCTTCAAATACTTTAAGCTTATCCTATTTTAAGAAGATAATGTAGAAGTTTTGTTCTGCTACGCAGAAGTCAAGTGTCAAGACCACACCGCTACAGATACACACTTTCATTTCCTGCCAGCTGTAAGGTCGATTTTGCGTGAATTGAACAAGTACATCACCTTTTTCGTGTTCAGCCCCTACTACATATAACCATGTAACTAGCTCAAATGATCAATCCCTAGGCGCGTAGATTTGTTCAACAGGCAACGTCTTGACGAGTTGTTCCACAACATCTTGCTCGGTAGCGGTAGAAGTTGAAGTCTACTGGAAATGTTTGTTGACGAAGTCGTTCAGAGTGATAATGAGTGCTCAACTATTAACTTCAAGAAACGTATTTCATTCTTAGCCATCTAATCAAACATTAGATTATATTCATTGTTTAAACATTGCATATTCATAAACTTGAATGATAGACAATAAATCGTATTACACAAAATTAGCACATAGAATGTTAAAGTTAAACATAGATCTGACATGTGTACTTGTGTTTGTCCCATTCGATGAAATCAGCTTACAATGGTTACATGCTGCCACTGATTATTATTATGACAATTATCATCATGACGAGAAGGAAGTTAAAATGACAAAATCGGCTATATAATAAAAAAATGTAAATGCAAATATAACAGGCTACAAAGTAGCGTGATTATCAGTTTAGGTCTAATTGTTGTTGACTGTGACATAACTTACTAGACATTAAGATGTAGTATGTTACAATACACAAACATTAGAAGAAGAAGACTAAAATATAGCAGGCTGAGGAAAACAGGCTCAGCATTGTGTGTATCGAATAACAAAACATGGAGAATGCCCATCTAACGTATTTCACGATCTGAGTGATGTTTACAGGAGTTACAAATGTAAGTCAAGCTGACTGTTGATTATCATACTCCGTAAGTACAACCTCAACATAACTGAATACTCACATCATTTCTGATCATTTTATAGAAACAATCATCATGTTGTTGTTCCCGATTCTCAGAATATGTCACAATGCGTTTCACATTTCATCAACATATCTTTGTCATATTGCAATTAGTGTGGTGACGGCTACTTCGACGTCTGATCATTCATGTAATAAAAAATGGATGTAAAGATTATCAATGAAACGTTGATGTTGAATGGATGATTATTGAAATGGATTGATCAATGAAATATTTCTGTCAATATAAGTCGCCTGACAAGTTCTCTTTCGAAAACACTATCACAACATGTGCTTTACTCTATTTTAATATGAAAGTTGTCATGAAACTGATCTCACACCAGTAAGTATATTCAAGGTGTAAATTGAAACTGTAAAATTCATCCAAATAATGTGCGTATTAACACAGGGATATGAAAGGTGTATGCAGAACAAGAATTCCAAACAGGACGGAAATCAGTTCTTTGATTCTACTTTCTAGTCACTCTCGAATTAATCGATGGAACACAAGAACACGTAGAATGCATAAACAATAGTTGACAGACCCAACATGAGCCTATATTCATTCGATAGTTGCATGTCAGTGAAGAAAACGCCACACAACCTCTATCAATGTACATCTTACATATGGCCTAAGAAAACACAATCACATACAAAGAATTCAGTATATTGTCGAAAGTACTGTCGTTCAATGTTATGTTAAAATCAATGCACAACGCTTAGTGGATATAGCAATGGTAGCATTATTCTGATGACATTTTTGTTTAGTGGATGTATGTAACTGTATGCTTTTTTATCTTGAATTTATATCTTAGTAACTATGATGAAGATATGAATAGCTGAAACGGACAGATTTATTTATGTAATTCGATTTTATTGAAACCTGATGCAGGAACTATAAATACTGATAATGACAAGGAAGATTGGATACGTAAATTACTCTTAGTAGAGGATACGTTAATTACTCAAATGAGATGTGTATAACGTCATTGAGAAACAAGATCTACTGAAAATGACTATAACTGTGACAATAAAAATGATGCCTTAACCATCGATTAAAATTATCGACAAGACTTATAACACCAACATTATATCAATAAGGACTCGACATTAGATAGAAACGTGATAATAATTTTACCAGACTTTATGCAAGAATGAATTTTTCAATCGAAATGTCATTGAAAATCATGATCTAGTGAAATGTAATGAATGAATATAACTGTGCTAATTAAAGTGATGCTCTAACCACTAATGAAAATTATTGAACGGGCTCGAACACATCATTCGACACTCTCAAATATGACGCCACATCTACTTGACTGTAGTGCAATAAATTTCATTAGAAAATAAAGTGCATAACAATGAATGTTAGTTTATCTACACTCAAATAAAACAATCGTCTATCTAAACTCATAAATTTCACTCATTCATTTAGTCTAAGCGTAGTCTATCTCACTAGTAAACTCATATGAATCAGTCAATAATGTATCTAATTATAGTGAAAATAGCCTGATCACATCCATTCTGATGCCTCTGTCAATTACAAAACATTCCATTGAATTTAATTAAATTATAGAGAGTGAGAAAGAAAGAAAGAAAATAATTCTGTGTTTTGTCTTTCACTTCTATTTAGTTGGAACAAATAACGAGTTGTTTACTGAAACTCTCCAAGTTGTCTTATCCTCCTGATTACGTAATGAGGATTGAATATGAATAAAGAATCAGTAAACTAATATGGTCGTCCTCAGGGTCAATTGCGTGTGTGTGTTTATCGAAGGCGAATTGATTTCATGAACAATCATTTTTATTCAGCTCTTATTGATCATTATGAGGCTGTATTTGTTGATGGTGATTATAATGACTCGGATGATTCTCATGATCATGATGATTAGGATGATGTGGATTTTATTAAGTAGCATGAAATTGATGTGATCAAATCATTGAGTAGTTTGAGTGTATATCCATCCCTAAACAACAGCCAACAATCGACACTATGTATATTCACATAAAGATGTCTAATTCAAGTTCATTAGAATGGTATACTGTCAAACATACGATGTGACTATAAGAATCCAATTTGGGCTATTTCTGGAAGATACCGAATTCATCAAATTCAAAAACAACAAAGTCAATACCAGTTAAATCGTTAATTTCGAAATTTAAGCGTGTATAAATTCAAGTACTGTGTGACATTATCAGGATAGTATTGCGGAGAAATGAAATAATTAAATTGTGCATCTCAGGTCAAATTCATTATCATCATCATCATCATCATCATCAAAGCAATCAAATAAACCATACTCATCACCAACCCTTTTGTACAGACTGCGATTGAACAGATTAAACATATTCGTAGACACTTTCAGGTATCATGCCAAGTTTACTTGACTTGATTGAAAATAACCTGTTTCAGAATAGGAAGTGTATATCAATGAATGTTAGTTTATCTACAGCTAAGCAAACAACCGTCCTAATCATTACACTAGTTCCACTCATTCATTCAATCTAGTCAATATAGTCAGTCTAATGAAGAAATTCATATGAATCTAACCGTCATTGATTCTAGTTATGATGAAAATGGCATGATCTCGTTGGCTGTGATACTTCTGTTGTACATTCACATAAATCATAATTGTAATTAGAACTGTTCATCACCCATGCATTTGTTGTGAATTTCGATTAGTCAAAGTTACCCGTGTCAAGAACATCATTGACAGTTAGTTATTCTCCCTTGTAAACTGCTTCAGTTTGCCAACTACAATGATCACCTCAGTCATTTGTATTATTATTATGATTATTTCAATGTAGACTAGACAACATTTTCACTTTATCATTTTAATTAGATAAATTAAAACAAAACAAAAATGTTTTCTTTATCTTGTGAAAAGAAGTTCATCAGACAAGTCGGTGAAACTGATCAGATTGTTCTGAATGAAAATCTCTCAGTCAACTCTCTTATCATGTGAATGAGTTGAAATGTGTGTTGTGTACAGTTTGTTTTTGCACATATTTCAATGTCTTGTTACATTTATCTACAGAAATATTGAAAGTAGAAAAATCAAATAAACTTTTAGATTTCTATTGAGAATATTCTCTGTCAATAGGTTATTTCACGCAATTCTCTACAGCACACTGATTCTCTCTCGCGCACATCGAACATGATGAGACTGACTCATCAGCTTGCTAGATGACATAATAAAATGAAACAGAGTGAAGTTCCAATGTTGACTTATTACTTGTAGAGAAAACAAATTGAATGTCATCTGATTGCCTAATAAACAATGAAGATGAATGGAATTAAGACAGAAAATTAAACAGTGACTAGTGTCCATTCTAAATCTCTTCTGTATTAATACAATTTAACACCGTTTTAGTATCACAGTATACTATGGTGACTAATACACATTCACAATTCATAGGCTGAGTGCATGTATTCAAAGTCAGTAACGATGAATATGAGAGAATGAAATGTGAAATGGACGTGTGCTACTTCTGATATAGTTGGCTATACGTTGTTTAGAGAAAGTCTCATCCTATGAGATAAGTGATCCATATGTTGCTTGGCAAAACTCTTCTCTCAATCATCGATACCAAACTGTTGAATTTATCTCCTTCCTATTGAAGGTTGATTCGGTATTAATATGGATGCTGGTTGTACATGCTCAATTAAAGATTTTTTTCAATGGTTCAGCCTTCACTTTTATTCTCACAGTTACACTCATTATCAGCAGATCTTGTTTGTCAATGACGTTACTAACTTTTCATTTGAGCAATTCACTTATCCCCTTTAAAGAGAAATTCAATTGTTCTTGTCATAATCAGCATTTCTTTGTAGAAAATGGTGAAAACCAACCATCAGCAAAGTCCACTAGAATTATCCAGGATCTCTTACGTTGGAAATCTAAATCGACACTCAAGTGAGTCGTGTAGGTCTAACACAACAACAACCTCATTATTCTACATTAAGAATAAGTCATATGATATTTGTTACGGTCTCAGAAAAGATAAAACATGTAAACCATGCTGTTATACAATTAACATATAGTACTTTATGCCGTAAATATGAACAGTATTTATTTCATGTAGAGCATTCATCTAGTTCAACGAAATTGTTGATTGTTGCCAACATACCCTGAAGCCTCTGGAGTGTAATGTAGGTTGAACAATGCTGAGCAGTCCCATACTAGAATGGAACAGCTGTCCAGTGCTCTTTGATTTACCGTGGTATCCTACTCCCATGAATGTGTAACGAATTCAATCAACTAGACTTAATACCAATTATCGTAAACCATCTTAATTCAGTATCCTTAATAGATTAGTTCCATAGATTAGCATCATATACATGCATGTACATGCAAATATACTACTAAGAATTTCAAAAGTCATTGTCATATTTGTTTGTTGCTTAGTTCATGGTTTCTTTTTGCTTACCATTTTTTGTAAAGGATTCTTTCTGTTCAGTAAAATTTTTAAATGTTATGTAGACAACTAAATACCTTATGAGCTGACATTCTGCATGACTTAATGGTGTTATCTTAGTCGAATTAGAAACAGAACTTACAAATGCGTGAGTATCGTTTCCTAATGAAATGAAAGTAGTTCGGTGCACCGTTATATATTTTTCATGTGCTGAAGGTTGACGAGTTCCAAACTGTTCCTGTTAGTAAATTGGGTAAACTGATTTATGGTAATCAAGCAATATTCATCATTTTTATTATCTGGAATCGTAAACGACTCTGATGAATCACTGTCAACGGTTAAGATTGTAGGCGTGATATTATGGTGATGTTGTGTTGTAGGTAGTGTAGACTAGTAATCTGTGGTTGAAGCACGAATGTCATTTACATTGGTGATTGATTCTGCTAATTCATGATCAACAGTTGGTGTTATATGAGATTTTTGAAAATGAGGATGATGATGATGATGAGGATGACAGTGTGTTTCAGATTATAACACTTGGTAAAGTTTCATCGAATCATTTTCTTGATGTTAATGTGTGAATGTCTCCGTTTTCACTGATGGTGATTATAATGACTCGGATGATTCTCATGATGACGATGATGATTATGATGATGTTGATTTTATTAAGTAGCATGAAATTGATGTGATCAAATCATTGAGTATTTAGAGTGTATATCCATCCCCAGACAACAGCCAACAATCGACACTATGTATATTCACATAAAGATGTCTAAATCAAGTCCATTTGAATAGAATACTATCACACCCTAATGAAGGTTGGTATTTATTTTATTATGTGATATTCTGATCAAGCTGGAACTAGTTCATATTTCTGCAGTGCATTGGCAATGTTGTTTTAATGATGCATTCACTGTTGTCGTTTGTGATATTTGCAGTAATGTGGACGATGCAATTTATTTTGCATGTTGACAATGAGTATGACTTGTTTATCGATGAAGATGATGATGATGCGAATGATGATTAAAACGATGATCAATGTTGATTCAAATAGTAATGTGGATGATTATGATAACTTAGCATGAAATTAGTGATGATTTGTATATTGATGACAATAATTGTGCTGATGACATGCATGATGAATTGTATTATCATTCATTATGAAAATAATAAGACCTTGTCTAATTTGACCAAGTGGCAGAATGAATTTAGATGCATAACACCTCATTCAGATTTTTCAACTTATGTATTAAACGTAGTGAAGGAAATCCATAATCAACAATTCACCATATTCTACGTATTCCGTTACTGGTGCTAAGGCCTAATTATCATTTTTATCACTGAATTATATATTGATCACATTAAATACAGCCCATCTTCATGAACTTCAAGTATAAATATCGCATACTCATTCAGGCATTAAAATCAAAATATCCTGTGTTTGAGTCTCCAGCAAATCTGTGATTGTGTACATTCACAGAAAAATTACATGCGAGAATGAAATGGTTGGTTATGTTATTCTATGTACTCAGATAGACACAAACACTTATATGAAATGGAATACGTCAAGAGTTCAAGGTTGAATTATTCTATGTGAAGTTATCACTGGTGATATTGTCCTGAAAAGCAACGAAACCTTTTCAATTCATTTGTCTAGCCCCATAAGATGTATTTTTATCATCATTTTTACCGTTGTATTACATAATGATCACAATAATTACAGATTGTCTTCATTTACCTCTAAAATAAAGATAAATTACTCATATCGAACCTCTGAGAGTTCGCACAATAATTACTTTTGATTAAGTCTAATTTCGAATAAATGTGTATTCTACTTCTGATTCCAACCCTCATCCTCCTTCTTTCGAAATTCGCAAAGGTACAGTTAGTGCTTGCTTAGTTTAATAACGCCCACGTTTTAATGTGACGATACTGGAGATGTCGAATTTCTTAAGTACTTGCTGTTAAACGTCAAGATTTTGGATTTGATTCCTTGATGTATTAACAGAAGTGAACGAGTAAGGTATTTCATAGAGAAACGAAACAGCTGTCTATTTTTCTAAGTTTTCAGTTTTACTCAATGGACAATAGTCAATAAAGTATACAAACGCCTTCATTAATTTAAGTTGAATAGTGTGGCAGTAATCGAGTTGATGCATCCGGGACTTAAGGTATTCAACAGTCAAATTATCACTTAGCTTATCCATGTAAATCAGTCGAAATATCATTTTGTGAGAACGTCCTCAAATAAAAGTTTCTTGATCAGTTATCGCAATGCCCAAAGAGAGAAACGTAACAACTCAAATATTAAACACAATAAAACAGTAGAATCCAACATTATTCAGATTATCACTAAGTTGTGGCAGAAGATTGAAGAGTGGCTATTTAAAATGAACGAAAAAATAAGAATGATGATTATGGTGATGATGATGATTATGATAATCACCAGTCGTGACATTTAACAAGGCAGTTGAAGTTTCATCGTTAATTCATTTTAGACTCAAATCTCAATGCCCGAATTCATGGTGTGTATTAACTTTGTCAATTCTTAGATTGATAAATTCGATAACTGATAGAGCCAGTCCAAACTGAATTCTTAAAGCAAGATCGTTTGTTTGACTGTATACCATTCTTATGAACTTGAATTAGACATCTTTATGTGAATATACATAGTGTCGATTGTTGGCTGTTGTCTGGGGATGGATATACACTCTAAATACCCAATGATTTGATCACATCAATTTCATGCTACTTAATAAACTCATCATTATCATCATGATCATGAGAATCATTCGAGTCATTATAATAACCATCAGCGAAAACGTAGTCATTCACACATTAACATGAAAAAAATGATTAAGTGAAACTTTATCAAGTGTTATAATCTGAAACACACTGTCATCATCATCATCATCATTTTCAAAAACCTCATATAACACCAACTGTTGATCATGAATTAGCAGAATCAATCACCATTGTAAATGACATTCGTGCTTCAACCACAGATTACTAGTCTACACTACCTACAACACAACATCACCATAATATCATGCCTACAATCTTAACCGTTGACAGTGATTCATCAGAGTCGTTTACGATTCCAGATAATAAAAATGATGAATATTGCTTGATTACCATAAATCAGTTTACGCAATTCACTTACAGGAACAGTTTGGAACTCGTCAACCTTCAGCACATGAAAAATATATAACGGTGCACCGAACTACTTTCATTTCATTAGGAAACGATACTCACGCATTTGTAAGTTCTGTTTCTAATTCGACTAAGATAACACCGTTAAGTCATGCAGGATGTCAGCTCACAAGGTATTAAGTTGTCTACATAACATTTAAAAATTTTACTGAACAGAAAGAATCCTTTACAAAAAATGGTAAGCAAAAAGAAACCATGAACTAAGCAACAAACAAATATGACAATGACTTTTGAAATTCTTAGTAGTATATTTGCATGTACATGCATGTATATGATGCTAATCTATGGAACTAATCTATTAAGGATACTGAATTAAGATAGTTTACGATAATTGGTATTAAGTCTAGTTGATTGAATTCGTTACACATTCATGGGAGTAGGATACCACGGTAAATCAAAGAGCACTGGACAGCTGTTCCATTCTAGTATGGGACTGCTCAGCATTGTTCAACCTACATTACACTCCAGAGGCTTCAGGGTATGTTGGCAACAATCAACAATTTCGTTGAACTAGATGAATGCTCTACATGAAATAAATACTGTTCATATTTACGGCATAAAGTACTATATGTTAATTGTATAACAGCATGGTTTACATGTTTTATCTTTTCTGAGACCGTAACAAATATCATATGACTTATTCTTAATGTAGAATAATGAGGTTGTTGTTGTGTTAGACCTACACGACTCACTTGAGTGTCGATTTAGATTTCCAACGTAAGAGATCCTGGATAATTCTAGTGGACTTTGCTGATGGTTGGTTTTCACCATTTTCTACAAAGAAATGCTGATTATGACAAGAACAATTGAATTTCTCTTTAAAGGGGATAAGTGAATTGCTCAAATGAAAAGTTAGTAACGTCATTGACAAACAAGATCTGCTGATAATGAGTGTAACTGTGAGAATAAAAGTGAAGGCTGAACCATTGAAAAAAATCTTTAATTGAGCATGTACAACCAGCATCCATATTAATACCGAATCAACCTTCAATAGGAAGGAGATAAATTCAACAGTTTGGTATCGATGATTGAGAGAAGAGTTTTGCCAAGCAACATATGGATCACTTATCTCATAGGATGAGACTTTCTCTAAACAACGTATAGCCAACTATATCAGAAGTAGCACACGTCCATTTCACATTTCATTCTCTCATATTCATCGTTACTGACTTTGAATACATGCACTCAGCCTATGAATTGTGAATGTGTATTAGTCACCATAGTATACTGTGATACTAAAACGGTGTTAAATTGTATTAATACAGAAGAGATTTAGAATGGACACTAGTCACTGTTTAATTTTCTGTCTTAATTCCATTCATCTTCATTGTTTATTAGGCAATCAGATGACATTCAATTTGTTTTCTCTACAAGTAATAAGTCAACATTGGAACTTCACTCTGTTTCATTTTATTATGTCATCTAGCAAGCTGATGAGTCAGTCTCATCATGTTCGATGTGCGCGAGAGAGAATCAGTGTGCTGTAGAGAATTGCGTGAAATAACCTATTGACAGAGAATATTCTCAATAGAAATCTAAAAGTTTAATTTGATTTTTCTACTTTCAATATTTCTGTAGATAAAAGTAACAAGACATTGAAATATGTGCAAAAACAAACTGTACACAACACACATTTCAACTCATTCACATGATAAGAGAGTTGACTGAGAGATTTTCATTCAGAACAATCTGATCAGTTTCACCGACTTGTCTGATGAACTTCTTTTCACAAGATAAAGAAAACATTTTTGTTTTGTTTTAATTTATCTAATTAAAATGATAAAGTGAAAATGTTGTCTAGTCTACATTGAAATAATCATAATAATAATACAAATGACTGAGGTGATCATTGTAGTTGGCAAACTGAAGCAGTTTACAAGGGAGAATAACTAACTGTCAATGATGTTCTTGACACGGGTAATTCTGACTAATCGAAATTCACAACAAATGCATGGGTGATGAACAGTTCTAAATACAATTATGATTTATATGAATGTACAACAGAAGTATCACAGCCAACGAGATCATGCCACTTTTATCATAACTAGAATCAATGACGGTTAGATTCATATGAATTTCTTCATAAGACTGACTATATTGACTAGATTGAATGAATGAGTGGAACTAGTGTAATGATTAGGACGGTTGTTTGCTTAGCTGTAGATAAACTAACATTCATTGATATACACTTCCTATTCTGAAACAGGTTATTTTCAATCAAGTCAAGTAAACTTGGCATGATACCTGAAAGTGTCTACGAATATGTTTAATCTGTTCAATCGCAGTCTGTACAAAAGGGTTGGTGATGAGTATGGTTTATTTGATTGCTTTGATGATGATGATGATGATGATGATAATGAATTTGACCTGAGATGCACAATTTAATTATTTCATTTCTCCGCAATACTATCCTGATAATGTCACACAGTACTTGAATTTATACACGCTTAAATTTCGAAATTAACAATTTAACTGGTATTGACTTTGTTGTTTTTGAATTTGATGAATTTGGTATGTTCCAGATTTAGCCCAAATTGGATTATATTTATAGCGACATCATCTGTTTGACAGTATACCATTCTAATGAACTTGAATTAGACATCTTTATGTGAATATACATAGTGTCGATTGTTGGCTGTTGTTTAGGGATGGATATACACTCAAACTACTCAATGATTTGATCACATCAATTTCATGCTACTTAATAAAATCCACATCATCCTAATCATCATGATCATGAGAATCATCCGAGTCATTATAATCACCATCAACAAATACAGCCTCATAATGATTAATAAGAGCTGAATAAAAATGATTGTTCATGAAATCAATTCGCCTTCGATAAACACACACACGCAATTGACCCTGAGGACGACCATATTAGTTTACTGATTCTTTATTCATATTCAATCCTCATTACGTAATCAGGAGGATAAGACAACTTGGAGAGTTTCAGTAAACAACTCGTTATTTGTTCCAACTAAATAGAAGTGAAAGACAAAACACAGAATTATTTTCTTTCTTTCTTTCTTTCTCCCTTTCTCTCATTTAATTAAATTCAATGGAATGTTTTGTAATTGACAGAGGCATCAGAATGGATGTGATCAGGCTATTTTCACTATAATTAGATACATTATTGACTGATTCATATGAGTTTACTAGTGAGATAGACTACGCTTAGACTAAATGAATGAGTGAAATTTATGAGTTTAGATAGACGATTGTTTTATTTGAGTGTAGATAAACTAACATTCATTGTTATGCACTATATTTTCTGATGAAAGTTATTGCACTACAGTCAAGTAGATTTGGCGTCATATTTGAGAGTGTCGAATGGTGTGTTCGAGCCCGTTCAGTAAATTTCTATAAAGGTTAGAGCATCACTTTTATTAGCACAATTATAATCATTCATTTCATATCAATAGATCTTGATTTTCAATCACATTTCGTTTGAAAAATTCATTCAGGCATTAAAGTGTGAATATGCTGTGTTCGACGCAGGGTGTTGTTGTGTTTATGCACATCCACAAAACAATTACTTCTGATAATGAGATAGTTAGTTAATGATTTTTGCTTCCCATTAATCAATAAACTAATGTTGGTTCACGACGCAATATCCACTTCACGTGACTAGTTGTTTTAGTGTAGGTTCATGTGTTATACCAGTAATATGCTCAATTGATTGAAAGTAAACTTTACACACACTACAGACATAAAAAGAACAAGAACGGACTTCTGTTGAGATATGGCCAGTTTCTAATTAGCAGAAGATAATACTGTCTACTTGATAGATGCAAAATATTTGATAAAAGTGGAATCAGCTTCTAAACGTTGCTGTCTGATTTTGACAGTCAACCACCTCATTGACAAGCGAATTAAACTTGCTAGGTCGTTTATTTATTCGATATATTCGATGAATTCACTCCATATAGTCGAAATTGAATTCATTTTAGACAACTTTCAAAAGCCTTTGCAATCTAACGAGATAGAAACTCACCTCAATCACTTCGACATTTACACCACTGGCATTTGTGTGGCTGCGTTTCGTGACTTAATTGTGATAATAGAACTTAATTATTTGATGATGTTATTCTTTTTAGTCTGGACAAATAAATTAAAGTTGTTTCGTTGGTTTACAGGACAATATCATCAGAGATTACTTTACATAAAATGAAGCATCCTCTGAATCTTGACCTATTCCACTTCATTTAAGTGTTTGTGTTTGTCTGAGTGTACTGATTAATATAAGCGATAGTAGATTGCGACATATCACTGTTAGCTTATGTCAGTGTATTCATGGGTGGAATGGCAGGAAGCAACCACTTTGATCAGTTTATTGGAGGAACGATTGAATCGAAAACGAAAAAGTGAATGCCTATAAAATGTTAAATTCTGCTCAAAATGATCAATATTAATAAAAATTACATCGACACATTCTCGGTTCTGTAATTTAATTCAGAGATCATCATCGATCAAATATCAACACTGACCTGACATACACAATCTATGTATTTCACATCTTCGCATTACCATCATAATCGTGTGGCACAGTGCTTGATTTACATCAAGTCGACATTTTAAAATTCATGCTTTAAATGGTATTGTATGACCGTGATTCAAGTTTGAAGGTTATGCTTTCGAAACAATACCTGTGTCTTAGTAGGAATGACCAGAATACCACTAAAGATACTTCAACTAGAGTGAAACAGCTGGTTAGTGCTTTATCCTTTACAACTGATGTTAAACTTGAAGTTAGTTAATTTTATAAGTGGTAATTGTTGTAATAATGCTAAACGTTGGTGTAGGCTTTTAGACAACATTTTGAAGGTTGAGTAATTTATTTTCAACAACACGTCATACTTCTCATTTAGAGAATTAATTCATGCATAAATTCTGAATATTCTCTGTTCTACCCCTAGTGGTGTTGTGTTTGTGCACATCTGAAAGTCGTATTTAGTAACTTAGTGTTTTCTGCTTTTCACTATTCATTAAACTAAACTTTGTTCTTGACATAATATCTAATTCAAGTGACTAGTTGGTTCAGTGTAGCAACATAACAGCCACAAGCATCATGATACCTTCGATGCTGTTTCCATTTAATAACTTTGGATTGACATCATCACTCTGTAGGTATTTGAATGTAAATATCATCTACACGAAAGCTTTATCTGATGATCCCCTTTGATAACCAGATTTAAGTGAATATACAAATAGATAAACTATTGAAGTAATCTTGCGGCGATGATTCAATGTAAACATTCGCAGAACTCTTTTTCAATAAGCTGTAAGTATGTGTAAGTGGAATTCGAATATCTTACTCGTAGACTTTTTGGAGTGGTGGAAATGACGAAAGAACAGCCGATGACAACACACCATATAATCATCACCATGTTTTACAAATAATAATGGATGCTTCACAAATGCACAAGTACTGTTGTTACGTGGTTATCAACTGTTATTTTAGGTTATACAAGACCAAGCATAAGCTTCATATTTAGACTTTAAATGTGCGAATCATCTGTAAAATTGATCTATAAGCTTTTTATGCTGAAAACTCATACGAGAACCGGCTCTGTCATTTGCTTAATTTTATCTAATCGGTAACCATCTATTTAACGTCAACTGATTTCTGTGCTGGTGCGATCGACTACTGATGAAACAAATTGACTTATAAAGCCTTTTAATAGATGCCTCTATTTTGAATTTAGCGTTGTGTGTTGAGAAAATCAACAAACGAAAGTTAGTAATCTTGTTAAGCATCATTATTTTTGATCGTCTTATCAATTCAACAATTCTGCCTAGGAAAATCAAATCAACAATCACACGTTGTGTTTCATTCATTTCAATTTGTGAATTACGTCATCACAATACTAACTGATATCCAATCAACTGTGAAATAGTTGCTGACGCGCTGTAGTTAAGTATTACATCACTGAATACAATTAAACAAGAGAGGAATAGACCAGATCCAAATAACAACTTGAAGATTAATACTTGGTCACCTGGTGTTCAAAATTGTCACAAGCTAACATAAACGCTGCTGATTTGCAATCATTTCATATCTCAAATATCGGTGAATTGATTGAGAATGTCGTTTTACATCTAACGTTACAAGTGTTTAGTCTTTCTAGATCTTTTCAGTTCACTACATCACCTCACTAATACTGTGATATGGGTATCATAGATGAATTACAACCCACCATACATTCCTTACAAAATCTAATCTCCATGTTAATTTATTTGCATTAAAGATTGTTGGCCTTAGATTTTCCTCTCTGTATATCGTAAGTGTACCGGTCGATTTTAGTACATTGAACTTAAACAACGACGATAATTATGAGTCAATTCAAATTATTTTTAGTCTCAGACAACAGAAGTGAGTATGTTTCCAGTAAGTTAATAAGAAGAACATGATGACTAAGTGATTTGTGTTGACTGCCGTACACAGAAAACAAACAATGGAATCAATGCAGTCTTGATGCGCCAAATAACACATTCAATCAACGTATCAAATACCAACTACTGTAATGGACATCAATGATTAGTTGGTGGTTACTTGTAACTTTTGTCCAATCAGTGAATTACACAGCATATTGAAGTCAGTATTTAAGTCGACGTGAATGTAAGAAATTTCATTCTTTACTTGATGTTAGCAGCGATGAGTTTTCATCTGAATCAAATGAATTCCTTGTTATACTGGCTTATACCTTCAATGATATACTTCAATATACTGTATCTGGATAACAGTGTAGCATTCGAAGAATATGTAAGTGATTTTGTAAAATTGGTTTGATCTAATAATATAATTTAATTCTAGTATTCTCAATCGGAATCAGCGAAACCATTTGTTTTTGAAAACGGCGAAACAAAATATGAAACAGCTTTAGATAGATTGATTGTAGGTTGTGTAGTTCAAGTGAATAAGCTGAGAAAATTAAATAAATTTAGATGAAACAACTTGGATTTACGGTGAAGGTCCATCAGTTTGAGTTAAAATCAGCAATTGCACTCAGAAATGGTAAGCAATCACTGTTTGCGTGTTTTGTGTATCAATCCACGTGTATTTTCATGTTAAGCAGTCACATTAAATATCCGTTAGACTGAATCATTTCAGACATTATGCAATGAAACAACACTGTGAATAAATGAATAAATCGAGTGAATGTTGCACACTAATGATACAGTCACATCATTCAAACCTACTTCAACTATGATACATTCCACATGTTTGACTTGACTGTTAACTCAATTAAAACAATTTCATATTTGTATTGAATGTATCACACTTTACAATTTCAATATGTTGATGTTATTACTTTTACTTAGAAGCGACTGTGTATATGGCTGATACCTTTGAACAGGACAATCCAATGAGATCGTTTCGAATTGTCGATGCGGATTCAGATGAAAATCAACTGGATGTAAATTCTTATAGTAAGTTTACTTCTATTGTTTTTCACGTTTGATTTAATTGACACCCAACTGAGCGTTAACTAGTAATAATGGTGATTCTTTTGAAAAGACTTGATAACTGGTACACTTTTAAATGTGGCAACTCACATACTTCAACAACGACACCGTCAACGGCAACAGTATAACAAACGCATTAAGAAGCAAAGCAGATTCAAGATAGTCTTGCAATTATATCATTCATGAGTTGTTCAAGCGGTGATAAAATGAACAAAGTGGATGGAGTTTATTCACTTGAATCATACGATACCCCACTATGAATCACATCACAACAACCTTTTCTCCATGTTCATTTCTGGTAGGATAAAAATTGTTGTTTGCTTTTTATAAGTCAGAAGGTAATTTTATACTTTCTCTGAATTTGCAGCTAATGCGCTAGAGGTTGTTTGGAATAGACTGCAATACTGCAAATCACACACTGAAACATACGGTAAGTGCCAACATGTTATTCTATTTGCTTGACACCATGATATTCATTATTATCAAGTAGTTGCTAAGGCACAAATTTATTCACGGAATCCTATAACAATTTACTTTCAATTAACTACCATTATTTCCAATGAAGTTAACGATAATTATGTGTAATGATGAGTGAAACTGACACTTCGTTGCATATACATTAACATGAACTGACTAACTACATGTAGGTCCATTAAAATGCTCACATTCAACTGAAATGATCATTGTGTACAAATGTTGTCCAGATCAACAATGAAGCTTCTCACTTCAATTAGTCAGGAGGAAACAGTTAATGTGCCGTTGTATTTTATTTTTCAGTCACATCCATTCTGAATGTTGCCTGTTGTCAAACTCAAATCTGTGATTATTTTAACTTCACATCATGTAATAGAGGTTCAAAAGTTTACACGCTCAACTTCATTTACTTGAATGCATTAGGCAGATCATCATTCAATACAGTCAATTCATATTTGCCACACTTTCTATTTGTTCGATTGTTACTGATAACGAATTAAGTAGTTTGTTGATGAAAATTCACAATTTAGTTATCGATTAATTATCACATTTTTGTTTATTTCTTCTAGCCGATATTTCCACGCATTTCTTTGATACTGGAGCCATTAAATTTCATATTAGATCGGTAGGTATTCTATATAATTAAAATTAATCAATCATTGGTTGTGAATGTTGTGGTCTATTCCACTATAGTTAACAAATCAGTATTCTTATTTTCCTAATTCAACCACAAGTAAAATTTAACGATCATTTGGAAGGAATCGAACAAAGTGTAGACTGTCTACGAATTACCGGTAGATGATGATGATGATGATATCGATAATAACTTAACACACTCAGTTAAATAATCACCATCATATTCACCATCCAAAAGTGAAAAACTCTACAGAATCATCTCTGAAAATCAAGTTTACTAACCATTTATTAGGTTACATTGGACAAACATTTAGTTGGTCAGGTTTGCTACAAATTTATATGCGTTAGAAGCATCGTCAAATGACATGCACTTTGAGGTGAACACGAACTCATCGAAACCCACTCATATTTCAAAGTGTGCTCAACACAACTACAACATGCATCATGTTAATTAGTCAATGCAGTGATCTGTGAACAGTTCTCGATATGAGTTTATGGAATGCGACGTCATTGTTCATCATATAACTGATTTGATGACACTCAACAACATGAAGGAATAAGTTTCATTACCTCACACAGTGAACTTAATCACAATGTTAGTTGATTTCTATCTTGAATACAAGATTATACCTCACAGACATCATTCAATGTGACTATCTATTTGTTTTTGTCATCCAGGTGCATAATCAAAATGATAATTGTGATATGACAATAGTATTCGCAGATGGAAAGTATGAAGGCAGTACAGATGAAGGTAAGGCATATTTCAACATTGTGTATGTATGAAATCACAGTAGGAGTGTCTTCATTTTGATAAAGTGATGTTGATGAACCTGTAGATCTAATAAATTTGCTTCACTCATCATATCAACATATGGATTAAGTGAACTTGACAGAATTATATTGACTATTGATGATGTCGATTGAATGTTTCATTGAGATGATGTGTGACATTCATCATAATTCAATGCGAATTAGGGTTAACAAGTTTACAGTGTGTTGACAGGTTTGTATAAATGAACAATTTCACCAACAACTTTTATCAGAATGGAATGACATCAAAGTAGACATCTGAAGTAACTAAAAATGTCAACATCATTTTTGTGTCATTCATATTTGTGATAATTTTCTTAAATTGATTTTCATCCAGATGGGACTATCGTCGATGAAAAAGTTATTTTCAAGAAAGTTATTCCAGGATCTAAAATTTTAGATGACACTCAGTTTATATTTAACCCAAAACCAAGTGAGTTTACTCGAAATCATACAATTTAATGTATGCACGTGTGTGTTTTTACTATCCATTACAGAATGACATTAATCTAAGAACAACAACATCATGAATAATAAACAAGTATTGAATGACGTTTTCTTTATTTACATTTAAGGATGTCGAGCACAAACAACCGAAAATAACTGCATAGCTGAGTCACTACGCGATGCCAATTGTACTTGGTGTCGGGAAAGTGGGGAATGTTCGCCAGTAAGTAACGCACTGAGTAGTTTATCTGTAATTGATGTTTCTAGTTTTCTGTAGTTTACATTGAACACACTTACGTCACTGTTTATATTTACACTCGACTCTCGTAAGCATATCATAATTCAACGTCTTCATCGAATTTCATGCAGTTCATATGGCCAGTATAACTGGACCACACCATTTTAATGTTGCATTTGACATGTTGAGTTGAAAGTATCCATAAACTTAACGACTTCTATATCATTAAAAATCTACAACGAGATCTAGTCTGTTCATCTACAGAAGGTATAATTTAGAATGACCTCAGATTTACTTATGTGTTACAACATACAAAGCTTAGTTGCATAACTCTGAAATAAACAGTAAGTTCGTCTTTAAAATGAACTAACTATCACTTTTGCATATTTACAATGTGAAGCATAACGAGAAAGTGTAAGTATTAATGAGTAGATCAGTGAATGTGTCTCGTTAAATATGCTTATCGTATTTAATACACCATGGTAATCCCTAGTTGAAATTGTCATGTATTCTATTAGGACTAGTTGCATTTACTAACTTCTCATGAGATAATCATCAGATTGTGCACATTTACTGGGATATCTCTCCCTCACAACTCTCTATGTACACACTGTATGAAATTCAGGTATTGCAAATCACAGTGTAATTGTCAGTAATGCTTACAACAAGACATAGGGGTTCAAAGTAGGCGATTTGTGAGTACTGCGGTTACAATCTAACGTTTGCTTCCATTTGATTGTTGGAGATGCACATCGTAATAACAATGACATAAGGTAACTGCCAGGCAAATCACAACTAATCAGTAAGGGAAGGTAACGCCAGCTGATTGTTAATGAGTATTAGGATGCAAATCATGAAGTAGAGCTAGAGTGAGTCAAATAGAAGTCACCTCACCTATGTGGGTCAATGTCAATTTCGTTACAAACAAACAAACAACATAATCATTCTGATCTGAAATACAAAGTTTGTTCACCCAACATATTTCCTATTCACATTCATAATCACAATCAGCTGAAAAACATCAATCACACAACTGATGTTTCCATCCAAGTTTTTTGAGTGGTTTTCATTTATGTCTTTTGCACATTTCAATAACATAATCAGTAAACACCATTGTGATAGGTTGATCAAAGATTCTTCTTTACAAAGATCATTTCATCGCAAATAATCATATTGTTTTTTCACATTTCCAGAAAGAATCATCATTTAGTTGTTTGGACCGAACAGAAACAACTGAGTCTCAACCTCAGATAATTGAATCTAACAACATTTACTACATTGTGGGTATTGTTTCTGCATGCATATCAATTGGATTATTCATAGTTGGAATGATCGTATGCGGGTACAAAATTCTTAATTAACAATTCAATTGTCAACCGTGTATGACTTGGATTGGAGGAACATTACATTGATAACACTCACTTTGTTTTCTTGTTAATGTAATAAGTAAAATACAAAATGGGATTGGTAAATATTTGTCTTTATTATTATTTATCAAATGGTACTTGGCAGTTGTTTTAGACGTCGTATTTCTACGACGAAATCAGTAATTGACATTAGGTCATCAGAATATCTTCACTGTTATCGAGATTAGGCGAATCATAGTCATATTCATGAGATGATGAAACTCAGTAACAATTGGTGGGTCTTAGTACAATAAACAAATGACTCACACAATCCTGTCTCTTTAACTATTTATCATCTTGTTCGACTGGCAAATACGATGAAGTGACCCAATTCAAGAAGGTAATTACTGTTAGTTTGGTTGTTCCCTCACTCTGTGGCATACATGCGATAATGAAAAGTGTACAATTAACAAAAGCTTAGTAATATATTGAAGGGTATCCGAAGCTGCTACAGGTGAAGATAACATGCTCAAACTAACGGCTGTAAACTTAAAACCGGAATTTGTTCTGAGTATTCTATCAAGATATTTGGTTAACAAACGATACTTAGTAGATGCCTTCTACAATTTTCTTTAACAGTCGTTTTCGAGTCTATTTATTCATTCACATAGATACAATAACAGTTCTCGCTATACCATGGTGGCTTTTCACTCATCTTATCACGATCATCTTGTTTTCAAAACCCATTAACAATATCGTTGTACTAGACATTCAGTCAGTGCTGCTCTGATACATCAATAAGACAAACAGACAGACAGAGAGACAGATGCAACGCAGAACTTCGTACGTACGTACATCAGTTCAGGTTGCCATACCACATCAGCACAGAGACGCAACTGTTAATTTAAGTCCAAGAGTGATAGCGATGGTAGAAGTATTAGCAGTAATGCAGAAAATTAGGGAGCGAAGATATGATTTGAAAAGTATAATTCAGTGAGATAAATTTGAAAGGAGAAAGATAGAGAATTCGGAAGGTTAGATTTTGAGAGAACACAAAGAGTGGATGCACCTGCGCCATTGCAAACGATTCTGAGCCATGTCGTTCAAGGTCTTTAACCATTGGTGACTTTCGTCTCGTGGACCCCAACCACGTAGCCTACATCTACTAACATGACTTAGTCCACTTGTCAGTGACTTCATCGATTTCTGCCATGTTTTGGTTTGGCCGCCCCTAGCTTTCTTCCAACCTATTCCTACGCCGCAAAACATGGCTCGTCGAGGCAGTCGGTAGTTAGACATGCGTAACACATGTCCCAACCACCTTAACTGATGAAGTTTCAATACTTCATCTATTGATTTGCCCTCCTTTCCTAGAACCCGTTTCCTAACGACAGCATTGCTCACTCGGTTGCCCTTCGATACACGAGCAATGCTTCGGAGACACCTATGATCGAAGACCAGTAACCCACGAATGTCCTCTACTCTTAACGGCCATGTTTCGCTACCGTATAGTAGGACAGAGCGAACTGCTGCACGGTACACTCGTCCTTTGGTTAGCAAGCGGATATCTCGCCTGCGCCATAAGTGACGCAACTTGGCAAAAGCCAATCGAGCTTTCTGTATCCGTGCTGAGATTTCGTCAGTCACCAGGCCATCAGCACTGATGAGACTCCCCAGATACGTGAAGCGGTCTACACGCTCGACTACTTCACTCCCTATCACTAGTTCAGGTGCCGATGCAACCCAGTCCTGAAGCAACATTTTGCATTTCGAGGGGGAAAACCGCATCCTGAACATGCTTGCATTGTTGCTCAGGGTAGTCAGAAGACTCTGCATTTTGTCAGCGTCTTCACCACATAGGACTATGTCATCAGCATACTCTAAGTCAGTAAGCGAGGCTCCTGGCAGAAAGTCAATTCCTGAAAAGTCAGACGAAGACATGGTTATATCTAGGAGCATGTCTATGACAAAACTAAACAAGAATGGGGAAAGTGGACATCCCTGACGGACACCACTTGAAGTGAGGAATTCCGATGATAGTTCGCCATAAGCTCTCACTCGACCTGTAGTTTTAGAGTAGAGAGCTTGTATAAGGTTAATGTACTTCTTTGGTACACCTTTCAATGACAGACACTGCCACAGAACCTCACGATCAACAGAGTCGAATGCCGCCTTTAGGTCCAGGAAGACAACTATTGTAGGACGCCTAAATGTGTGTCTGTGTTCCAGGACCTGTCGCAGTGTGAAGATGTGGTCTATACAGCCACGTCCAGGTCTGAATCCAGCCTGGTTTTCTCTAGTCTGCTCTTCACGAGCTCTAGTTAAGCGTCTAAGTATAATCGATGCTAACAGCTTAGAAACTATATTAGTCAGACTGATTCCCCTGTGATTGTCACACGAAGACTTTTGTCCTTTCTTATAAATTGGGACAATCAGGGATTGAGACCAGTCAGATGGTATTACGTCAATAATAAGTTGAATGCATCTGTATTGTTCAACCACTATGTCTACTGTTCATTTCACTCGTTCTCGTATAGTTTACTAAATAAATCGCTGCCCCAAAAGAGATTGTTTCACGGTGTGTCACTTTCATTCCACTTAAAACTTACCAATTACTTACAAAAAAGAAAAAATACTTATAATCGTTGTATAGTGGTTAAGTGATCAAAAGGTTGAGGGTTCAGGACAAGGATCATATCATCATAGTAACATGAAGGTTCATTGTTGACCTCTGATTTAAACAAAATTTCAAATTCCGACTTAAACAGAAGAATCGATTAATACAGTGGAATTGTAAAAGTTGGGATATGAAGTTCATGTGGAGAAACGGTTGATGAATTAACATTATTCATTGAATTATAGAGGTGATCTAGATGAATTGATTGTATTCATTGCATATTGAGAAACAGGAGGTATTAGTCGGCTGTTTCTTCATCACTTGGGACTTTTCAGTGATGCGCAATATGATATCTGCCTATACATCCAACTCAAAACCATATTCTTAAACATTAGCACCACTAGACTAGCTGATGTTAGATTGTACAATTCTCATTTGCAACATTTAATGATATAAAGCGAAGTTCATCAAATGACACTGATAGTAACTGTCTTACTACTGACATCTCTGAACACCACAAGTCATAACTTCTCGTTAGAACTTTATCAACATCATGAAGTTAGTCACTAGTGGACTAACTATTGTTACTGAATTGCTGTGGTATTGTGGAGGTAGGCATAAAGTCAGATTATTTGTATTCATAAGACTACTGTGGAATCCCACACTGGAATGAAATGGTTGTCTGGAGCCTTTTGATTTTCTCTAGTACCTATGTGACGTCAATCTTTGAAGAATCGAAACAACCTTGTTATCTACATTATACCACTTCAATTTATTCCAAAACAACTCAAACTACTAAATACCTTCTAGTAGTATGAAACTACTTTTTTGATGTTTAGACAATCAATCTTGTTGAATTAACAGTTATATTCAACTACTCAAATTCACTAACATTAATATTAATATAAATAAGTACTATTAAGTCTATTTATAATCATTCAGAAGTAGTAGATCGTTGAGAAAGGAAGGGAACTGTGTACAAGCATTAACTCTGTATATTTAAGTTGATCCAGTTTTGCAAATATTGATCACAAATTGATTTCGATTGGTGATTATTGATAAGCGAGGTTTATCAGGATAATTAGTTAAAACAATGGCTGAGTGTTCATTATTCGACGTTGTTCAGAACCTTTGTATATATTTAACATTATCGTTGAGATTATTCATAGTAGTTGAATGCGTAAACCTTTATCAGTTGATTCGATTGATACATGTGTTCGTATGCCTAACCACTGATTGGTTCGATGTCTAATGTTAGTTATAGAAGGTGAAGGATGAGAGAAAGATAAAGTCTAGGATACTAAATTGTGGCATCAGTTCATGGAATTTCGAACTGTTGGTCTGAACCTCGTCGGTAGATTCAAACAACCTGGTCAAGCTGAGCGTCATATTGAGGATGAGTGGCTAAAGAAAGTGAATGACAGTGACCAGATTTAATCATAGTAGGGAAAGTGTATTTTACCCTTTATCCTCTTTTAAGTTCAATTATTGTTTTTAACACACATTTGTTCCCTTTCTTCCTGTTGAATTAAACAATCGTGATAATCTTATAAATTTAAACTTGTCGTTCAAATGTGATGTAGTAACTCGGATGTATGGGTAAATCTACCAGGGAGTCAAACACCAATAGTCAATAGGAAATGCTTCTCTACCTAACTGTCATGTAAATTAGCCTTAGTCATCATATCACAATCAAAATCTTGAAAGAATGGAGCTCTAATTACCGATTATCTCAATCCGTGACCGGACTGTTTCGACGATGACTACCGACCATCTTTATGTCGAGTTCTATACAAAACTGAGGAAATGAATAGAACTCACACTGTTTCATAGCATAACATTTCTCTTCGGTGTATTGTCTGAATCGAAAAAATGAATATTTAGTCATCAATTTGTATAAAGCAAAAAGCAATCTGATAAGATGAAAATCAAAAAGGCGATCGATGTTCTCTAGAGTTAATCTGTAAACATGGTGATATTGTAGACCTTCAATCATCAATACGGCATCGATTCAAACAATAAAAAAGGGCACCAGTGTTAAGCATCAGTTGAAAAGAACAGTTAATCACTTCGGTATTCGTTCATGTTAGATTATTTGATTTTGAATCCATCGTAATCACTGATGTTACAGTTCGAAATTGAAAATTGTTTTCAAGATATTCATTGACACGCTGACTGTGAATGAATGTGACGTGATTCTATGAACGTAGGTTTTCTATGTGATTGATTTGTGTTTGTTACAAGTTAGTTTCAGTTGGGTACCATTAAGACCCATAGAGAACTGGATGATTTCTCACTTATTATCTCTTAATCATCATTGTTGGCTGACGAACTTATCGTGGATAAAACTTAGAATGTTCAGGTGTCACCTAATCATCAACAGCGGTCGTTTAGTTTGCGTCGAATAGTAGGATTTGCATAAAGTCAAATAGATCCTCTCAAAACGTTCTAATGTTATTCAAATGCTTGATGGCCTAATAGTAAAGTGTTCTCATTGCCTAATTGTTTTTCTGTCGTCATGTGAATGAAATTAAGTAATTCAGAAATGCGTAATAAACCTTAATTTGAATGTAAATTAAGTAGAACGTGATAACAATGTCTACGATATGATTGTCAGTAGTTGAATTGTGAATACATTCAGGAGACTACCTGGATCATGTGTATCAAAATTATCTGTTCGAAGTTAAGTATTCTCTAAAGAATCCTACACACTTGAGAAATGTGATATGACCATGTGAATTAGGAATTATGGAGTTGGACACCATCATTGAATACAATGCCAACTGATGACTAATGATTATTAGAATGTGAATCATACAGTGGATATAGTATTTCTGAGAATTTTGGATAGTAACTAGAGGAACTTATCATGCAATAATCAAGAAGACACAGAACACACGTGGATTTAATTTGTATTTTGGAATTCAATAAGTACAGACACAACTGTATAATACCACTACTGTTTTATATAAAAACCACACGCGCCACAGTTTGATTTAGTGTCTTAGTTTTTGTAATTCATTCTGCATTCTCCTAACGAAGATTCACTTTACTTGCATCTTATTGTTCATTGTCAGTAGTATTCGAATTTTCTAAAAGAAAAGACTCATTAACTTGTGAATCAGCATTAGAAATCGGAACGGAATCACCTGGACTAGATATCACAGATCACCACATCATGTTCCGTTTTATCGCCTTGGCCGTCATATGAATATGTCAATCTTTCTGGATGTGTATGATGACATATTAACATCATTATTGTATTTCTATTATTTACCACTTTCTTAACATGACTGACTAATGCTGCATTACAAATTAATAGTATGCTGCATACATATAGAAATAAATAGCACTGGATTTTCAAAATTAGTTGAAGTAATCAATATGATGCAGTGAAATCGTGAGAACATGGTTTGTTATACGATCTGGATCTAATTAGATCATAGTGATAGAATTCTATACTTTCCTTGATTCCACTGTGGATGTTCATACGACCCTTAACTGTATTTGAGAATTTATCATGAGTATAAACATAACAATCCGAAGTTGTGTTATCAGCATCTGAACCATGAGTAGAATTCGAAGTAACATAAAAAGAATGATAGGCACATTGTAAGAACTGGAAAAGAAATCACAAGATACAGTTGGTTGAAGAATTCCCGTCGTTGACCTACGCTTCACATGGAGTAACAGGTATAGGTTGATTGTTGTCATATATGCATCTCAAACGGATTCCCATGATATAGCTAAAGTACATAGGTATTGTTTGAATTGTAATCCCAGTGTAAACATCAATATTAGAATGTAGGTAAATCCATTGAACGAGTCTTAAATAGCATGAAATGCGAGTCCTGGATTTCACTTGCCAATCACAATCCGATTCAAAGAATACCTGTTTCTTATCGTTATGTCAAGGCAATCCAATCAGGATGCATATGTGAATAAGTTCATGCTGCCATACATACCACATTAGCACGACAAGAACAAATCTACATGATTAGCACAATAGTATAATTCAACATGAAAGCATGAAGCGAATAAAATCATTCTGATATTGGTCAAACTAAAATATATAGCTGATTCGTTTGATGATAAGAAACGTGTGTTACCTACTCGAAATCTAAATATATTAACTATCAGTTTGTATTTTTAGATTGCCGTAATGTTACGTTTACTTCAGTGGACGTCAATGTCACATAATTTCTGTTCTTAGAGCAACGCTTAAACTAACTGCATTATAGTTTTCCCTCATTCAGCACACAACGTAGTTTCCGGCTAGACACATGTATATGAAAGCCTTCAATGTCTAAATAATACCTAGTTTTACAGAAGGATTATATGATTGGATAGCTGTTTCGTCTTGATATAAGATTCTTCAGCAGTGTGTACACCTCCTCGACTGGTAATTGCATTATGTAGATAATTAAAATCTGTAAGTTATTCATTCTAATTTAACCTCAATCTGTAGATGTTGCATTAGGATTGAGTAATAGTCATACTATACTTTATTTCATTAGAATAAGGTATCTGCTTGACTTATGTAGTTTTCGACTGATTTCTGGTTCATCTATACCATACTTCTCAGATGGTTTTGTTTCTTCAACACATTCTGTATTAAAGATACAGTCTTACTAGATGGAACGACATTTTAGCAAATAATAACTTAGATAAATATGATTGATTCGGGACTCATGATGCTGCAAGTACTCATTCTACTCCTCCTAATCAATTATATCAATGAAAGAATGTTGGGTGTAACGACGTGAAGTAATTCATTCAATCTTCGATGATCAACATATACAGGATAACTTGGTCAGGATTTAATGACACCCTCATTAGACCATATTTAGTCAAATAATGATTATCGTAACCAGTATTCTTTTGTTTCCATATACAACGTCACTATAGATGAGTGAAATCTATAAAAGTAAATAAGGCACAAAACCAATACTCAATAAGAAACATAAGTCAATACAGATTATTGATTCTATCAATAGGAATGTGCAGTTTCATTAAATAATGCCCACTACTGATGAGCCTCATCCAAGAATGAAACAACTGTCCAGTGCTTCTTCGTAAACAATGGTTGTCTAATTCAAACGAATTCGTGACATCAAATTAGAAAAAAAATGTTAGAAATAATTGATGATTATGTCGACAAGAGTTGCCATATTCCAAAACTCTTCACTGGTATTCATCAGCTTACAGGATGTTATGTTACTCAAACTACAATTATCGGTGATTCGACTGTTACTAGGAATATGTTTTCTTCAGATTAATTAGTCTACTTAAGCTAGAAGATGTTACGTCATAGAGTTAAAATGATAATTAAACAAAGATTGAAAATGAAATGTAGACGATGTCACATTCAAATGATGATGATGATGATCATGATGGTGATGGTGATGGTGATGACGATGATGTCAATTCAGGTAGAGAAACATAGAACCTAATTCATGTATTAAAGTCGAACCGAATGTTTGTGCACAGATACCAATATGACACTCGCACATTCATTGATCATTAGGTAGTGACCACTGTGCTGTCTGTCTAGTTACTTATAACACTGATTGAATGACACTTGTGATGAAGTCGCAATGTGACCATTGAACAAAAGACTGGACACCTCTTGTGATGAGCTGAAATGGGAGAAGGATGTAAGTGATATTAATGGGCGGAGGTAGCTATGAGAATTCCTTTATTGTTAGTTTCGTGCCGTTTACATATTTACGACATAATATCTTAGACACAATAAGTTTATCTACAAATAAGTTGTTGCTTGGCATAACTAGTGTCCTACTATGAAACATAAATGTCAAATAACTCAGTATATCAAACTACTGATGTCCTTTCATTAGCCTTATAATCTAAGGTGAAACAGGATTGTATAATTATTGAATGTAATCTCACCTTTGAAACAATGTCCTCATCAACTTGACGTTCTGGTTCAGTCTAATCAACAGTAATTCGATGTTCCCACAATTGAATTCTTCCAGGAATTAATTTACATCTAGCCATTGCAGTTGATTTTTGATTTTCAGATTCAACAAATGCAAATCTCCTATTCTTTGCTTCATCTACTACACTCGGATATACTATCAAAAGATACCACTGACAAAGTTTGAATATTAGTCAATTAGTAATGAAAAATGTAGAACAATGAATCTGTGTTCATCAATACAGGTTGTAACATTTGCAGACCTACACCCTACCAACTACTTTCTTTACATCCAACTCCTAAGCAGGTCAACGTGTCACGTCTGAGTTGACGGTTATCAAACACAAAACTGACGTGTCCAAATCGCCACTGTGTGTATTCACAACCCGATCAAATGACATACCAACTTTTCTCATTAAATCCACTCTAATCTCAGAAATAGTCTCAACCAAATCAACAGAGCTCATCAGACAAGTGGTCTGGTCAATGCGATTGACTACTTTACCTCCTCTTATTAACTTGATGTATTAACTCAGATCAGTCCTGGAGATACTCTCGTAATGCGTATTGCTTCTCATTGTGATCAGAAGAGGCATCGTATTCTCAACATCTTCACTAAATAGAATTACGCTATCGCGTATCCAAAATTGATAAACAAAATTTCTGACAGCAGATCAGTCCCTTAAAATTCAGATAAGAAAATCAGTATTACTAGATGTACTTCTATAATGTAATCAAACGAATATGGAGATAGTCAGTAATTCTTGACGGCTATCAGTAGACGTGTCAATATCAAAGGACAGTTCACCATTGAATATGACTTGGTAAAATGATTTGAAGGCACAGAAGGAAGGGAAGGGGGTAGTGGAAAACTTTAATAAGTTTTATTTACATCTATGATACATTCTACAGTGACAAATACAGACTCAATGCCTCTTAGTTTATAGAATCCATTGCATCATTCTAGTCAACGAGTACTACTGTTGTCATCTGACGGCAAAAACGTCTTTTACTTTAGAATCTGGAAAACAGACAGTACACTTGATTAGTACAGTCACTACTGTGTCTGAAACTAGTTGGGGTCTCTTGTTCTCTAAATAAGAATAATTGACGAATATTGGCCATTAAAGCGAATATCTTAAACAGTATTATTATAACTAGATTCTCTGTGGTTATCATAATAGATATTTTATCCTACCAAATAAACTTAAACAATCAACAATTAAAAAGTGATGGATGGAATTTCATTCATCACTTTATATCTTAACTGACATTTCAATCAACTATGCCACCATACTTTGGCTCCACCTCTATTCAATGCCATGGATCAACTAACAGTGTATGAAGGATGAATTCAACAGTATAATCATCCCTTAATGGATAAAAAAATATCCTTATTATATCGTGAATAACCGGTATATTATAAAGTTTGGAAATTAGTAAAACCTTGACAGTAATAACCAGTGACCAAACACATCTGCACCGTGACTGCTAGTTCACAAGCCGAAGTGAAGAACACAAGTTAATTAAGCCAACAACCAGACAGTCAGTCGGATTATATTTCACTCATTCATGTATATACACACAAAGTTTGACAACGCATCACACCAATAGGAAGAATAACATTCTTACAAAACGTAGACAATAATGACTACGGAATATGCATATAGATGCATAGTTAATGGATTATAGTTCCTGAATGATAAATGAAATGATAACAATTTATGAGTCTGATGGGAGGTTATGGAGATGGCGACATACATTGCGATATACTTACACTCAAAATAAACGAGACAGTCATGTGGAAAACAATTGAAAAAGTTAGTTACTCATATTGAATCACCAGGTAAAACAATTCCGTCTGGGTGCAAATATATGGATTATAGTCAATAAGATTGAGTGTTCATTATATGATTTTGTTAGTCATTCACCCATCACAGCTCATGAAACTTTCAAGACTAGTTGGGTAATCAGCATGCTCAGTGAGTCTGTTCTATATGGTTTAACTAGACTTCATTTCAACTAAGTCGTATACCAGTGTTTCACATATCAATCATTTCGATAATTAATACTCTTGGTGTTTAAAAGACTTTAATTTGTTTCAATGAACTTCATTATTTTATTGATGTTTATTTTCTTTCGTTATCCAATGGTGGTACGTAGTTCTCAATGGTTGGTTGTCTAACACAAATCAACTAATGATCAGTCAGTCAGTCAGTTACAACGTAGAACTTAGTACATGAGTACATCAGTTCAAGTTGCTATGCCTCAATTAGCAGATATAGATTAAATTGTCGGACCAAATCCCAGAGTAGGGGAAGTTAGTAACAGAGTAAGTACTAATGGAAAGGCATAGAGATCAGAGATGAGATTTGAGATAAAAAGTGATTCAGTAAAGAGAAAATTATAATAAGATCAAAAACTAGAATATGGTGGAAGACAAAGAGTGGATGCACCTGCGCCATTACACCTAAAGTCTCTAACCATTTGTTACGATCATCGCGTGGGCCCCCACCAGGTAGTCTACATCTATTAACACAGCTCAGCCCAATTGTCAATGACTTCATGGATTGGTGCCATGTTTTCGTTTGGCCACACCTAGCTTTCTTCCAGCCTACTCGCACAACAGACAACATTGCTCGTTTCGGTAGACGGTGGTCAGGCATACGCAACACATATCCTAACCACCTCAGCCGGTGAAGATTCACTACTTCATCGATAGACTTACCGTATTTACTTATTACTCTATTCCTAACCCATGCATTGCTTACTCGGTGGTCCCAGCAAACACGAGTAATGTTTCGGAGACATCAACTAGTGATATCAAATACAAACTTTCTAAATTCAAAATGTCAATTTACATGAATAAATTTTCAAGACAATTTATCACACTACTTAATTGAATTTATGAAGACGTCGTTGCGGAAACTTTAATGATTTTGTAGCGATTGATTTTGATCTGTTGCTTTCATTTACCATTGAAAAATTTCAGATGGTTATCATTGAAGAACTTCATATACTTACCCTCCTGATATTGGACTTCTCATTGGTGTACATCTACAACGCTACAGGAGGTTCAATACCAAGGACTTTCAGGTGTTTTCATAAATAACTTTAAATTACATACTGTTGCCAATCGATACTCTTAATCATTAGCACAATGATCAATTGAGTCTCTCCTGTGATACTTTTTCATAACTTTCTGTCCTCTTGCATTGTTGACGCACAGTCACTTGATTTAACACTTTCGTGCAAAACTTTACACGGTTGATTAAGTGATCACATCACAAACTAGTATACACGAATAAACAAGTCACACGAGTCTAATATAACTAACATCATTCGTTTACCTTACATTCCGTAGAGAAGCCATTCATTCTAAATAGTGCCATCAGCGACAACTAGTAGAAGAAATCAACATTCTGGATTATTGCAAATGCAACAAATCAATCTGTTTCAATGAACTTATTTGTAAATATCTTTCATTTCAAGCTTTATCATGTTTTCCCGACTATAGCAAAGCTTAAATGCAGAGTTTGGCCGATAACCACCTCCAAATGGTTCAACGACAAGGTAGTCAGAAAACCATGAGTGTTAGTTAGAAACTGATTGGTGGCTCATTACTCTGCTATGACATTTGTGAAGAGTAGACAATGTTCTGCTTTCCACATTTTCTACACCACAAACATTGAACTAACAGTTTGTTACTTTAAATTGCTTATTATATTCTGTCAAACAAAATTATTGTAAGCATTTTCTACTGGCAAAACTGTTCAAAATAAAGTCAACCTCGAATTATTTTGGAGAATACAGTATTCACTACTTCGAGTCTACTTTCTTCAACTGTTACGAACTAGTAGGTAGTTCACTCTTGTAATGAAACTCCTCAATATGGTCCACCTGGAATCAAACCTAAGACATATACATCATATACATAAAACTATGTGGCCACTTTATCCAAATACATTAATTCCTATTTCTCAAATCATTTAGGCCCTAAATGTTTGTTTACAGTTTTGTTGTTTTCATTATCACGGACTTCACGTTAAAAGTGACTAATCCGTAAGGATACATTCAATATACGACAGAAATTATTTAGTAAATTTTGGATAAATTAAAAACCTACACATAATCAGAACCTGCTTGTATCTTCCTGTTGATTTGTAATGGACTGAAACTAGTTCGCCTCTGTTGTCATATGTGCATCCTGAGAGAATTACCTTCATATAGGAGTAGTACAAGAATATTATTTGTGTTGGATTAAGACTGACAAGCCTTACACAAGTGTCACCGTCTAGACACAGCAGCCTAGTGGTGAGGGCGGTGGCGTTTGGCACGAAGTGGATTGAGTTCGAATCCCAGGGTGAACATCAACATTGAAATGCATGTACATCCAGCCGTTGAGTCCGAAATAAGAGAAAAGGCGCGTCTTGTATTTCGCTTGCCATTCACAATCCAACTTAACTGGAACCTACATAAATTCCCTTTAAGTGGTTATTTCAATGTTATTAACAGGATGTCAACTTTACCGTATACATTTACTTCAAAATTGACGATCATATTGAACTGATAGAATGATTCATGAATGTTGTAAATATAAGAAGAACTTGAACGACTCCAAGAAGTTCACAATAACTTTTCATATACAATTCAACTCAAATAATAATTGTGAACTAATGCTATATTAATGCAGTCTGCTCGGGATGCATATATGATAACAGACACTGATCAATTTCAGTCCATGACAAATCAACGGGAGGATCCAAATTCAATCTAATTATATATACATACCCATTTCACAAGTAAAGCTGTTTGAACTGGTGGTGGAAGCTGTAATGTTTGTCACGAAACATACTGAGTTCGAGTCCCAATGTGAACATCAACACTTGGATGCGGCTGACGAGTTTCAGTTAGGACTAAATGCGTGTCGTGACTTCAGCTTGTCAGTCACAATCTAACTCAAATAATACTTATGATTTTTATGTTTGTAACTCTTGTGTCGTAATAGTTATTCATTTAGATTTTCATAGATTTAAAAATTAGCATTAATTAACAAAGTACGTACTACTTAAATCCTACTTATATTTGATAAAAATGATAATGACGTTTATCACACTGAATTGAGATGATTTCGTGAAGATACGTGATACGTTTTATCATTTGAATTGATTACAGTTTATTGTTGGTAGGGTAGCACTGAAAACCATGGAGGATTGGATAGCTGTTTCGACTTGATATAAGATTCTTCAGCAGTGTGTACCCCTCGACGAGACCTAAATAAGACAAAACACGCGTCCTGGATTTCGCTTGTTAGATATAATCCAACTTGAGTAAGAATTGTGATTAATAGCCATATTGAGACACTCCACTCAGGATGCACACATTAATTCCTGATGAGCCAATAAAACAAACCATTCAATATGGTGTAACTAGTTGTGGAGGTAATTACTCGAGCATTAGCAAGAAGAAGTCATCAGCATTGCAATTTAACCATCACCATGGATATAAGGTTGCTCCACTCACTTATATTAGCGTATGATGCAGCATAAAAATGTCGCAGATTAATGAAATTTAGTAATGTCAATGGTAAAATGCCAGCCAGCCCAAGGGTGTTAACGATTTTGTTTCCCATTACATCCAGTTCTCCATTGCTTATGCTAAGATCTAAAGTATCCACTGCTGTGAAATTCTGTGCTAAGACAAAACTGTTGTCTTGAATTTACAATTCTTCACTTTTAATCAAAATCTAAATTAGACTATTTCGTGACATCAAATCCAGCACACCATTACAACAGTCTTCTTTACCAATTTTATTTTTGTTGTGTCGTTGAACTACTTAGAAATATTAAGTAGCTTGTAAATTCATCAAGCATTTTCAAAATATGTTAGCTATTGAGATTTAGATTACAATCTCAAGAGGTATCACTTTACCCATTTGATTACACTGCTATTTCAATTTACTGATCTGTCTTTCTATGTACAACAGTAATTTCTCCTCTTCTTGGCTTATAACCTTTACTGTTTGCTATATCTTAATATAAAGATACTGTTGACATATTCATTCGGCAGTTCTACTTCAATCTAACTCTTATCTACTGATTGTTCTGAGGAAAAACTTTTTATCTGACTATGATTTTCCTGAATTAATCGATGTCATGAAACTTCACAACACTAATTCTAAAGATTCACAATTTCAGGAGGTAACTTGTGATGGGTTAGAGGGTAAACAACTTTAGTTTATTTAAATCATATAAAGAATTTGGAAGTTATCCACTGGTGGAAATGAATGAAGTGGTCTAAAATACATCAAAAATTAAGTAAAGTTAAAAGTTTCAAATGCTTGACATTAGCTAAGTTGACCAATGGTTAAGGGCTTGTGGCAAAACTTACAGGCCCTAGAATTGATCTACTGTAAATGAGTCGTGGATACACACTATCAGTGAGGTGTTCTATAACAGAATCAAATTACTGTCATAGAACTTGATGCATTATTTACTAAAGTCATGAAATTCAAAGTATTACATTATGAATCTACTATAAATAGATACCCACTGATAATCAGTACAGTTGTTTCTAATATTGGACTCCTATACAAGACGTTAGACGATGAAAACAATGTCAAACACTAATTGATCTTCATTAACTATTTCTTCGAACTGAAAGCATCTTGTTATGTCATGTAGAAATTTGCAAACTCTTCACAACATTCAATCAAAAGTTACTTTTGATGAAGATGTCAAAATAGTTAAACAAATAGACGGTGGCAATGAATGAAGAAAGTAGAGATTTCAACTAATGTTGAACGAATTATTTTGGTATATCTTGGTGAAGATTACAGGTGTCTAGGAGAACAGATTAAATGCAGTTAAACTAAGTAACAATGGAGACAGGGGTTAAAAATGTACAAGTTATGGGTTATAGCTTCATAAGAACAACTGGTATCATTCACTTGGCAGGAATATTGGCTCTGGGCGTTTACTTAAATATTACATGGAATTCTATATCATAGGGGCACATGCACGATCTAAATGAATATTTGAATGATTGTATTATAGATGTTTAACTCCCCCACCCCCCGAAACTTCATGGAATTAACATCCCCTGATACGCTAATGAAGTGAGAAGCAACCCAGAAATAAACCACGAACATATAGCCAGTTCTATTTTCATTCAATTATGAAACATCACCTTTCCATCTATTCAATCAATAATCCATCATAGCTAAAATACAACGAATGTACCACAACTTAAGATTTATGTCATTTAGTCTTTCTTTATCCAACAATGATTCATAAGATAAACTCCTGAATCTGACCACATTTAAGTGCTTATGTAACGCCACGTTATATCGGTCGTTGGATTCAAGAAGATAATCCAGCATGATTGTGAATAGGTGAGTGTGGATTAGTAAAAAGTATATTTACTGGACATCTTGTAAGCACAGGCCTTCTGATCAAAATACATTGATTGTTTAAAGTCATTTATAAAATCAACGGTAGTTTTTCCACGCTAGAACGAAACAGTTGTTCAGTGCACCCTGGCTTCCAATGCTACCCTACCAATATTAGCTTGTAGTCTATTCAACGAATTAACAATACCAACCTTCGCAAAAGACCAGTTCAGTTCTATGACATTCTTGATGAATAGTCAACTACATTTTCTGATTCATCAGACGAGTAACGTTTTCATTATTGCTTATTCACTTCATTGTCATTTTCAAATATAACTGATTATGATAATAATAATAATAATGAATGGTGAATACATTAGCGACTGTTCAGGACTGAGGGTGATGAATTCACCGACAAAGAGAACACTACACTGGGAAACACATTCTTGTTCTATCACTGTACATGAATATCAAGTTTAATATGAAACTTCAGTTCAATCTTAAGATTGAGTTAATGAAATATTGAAGTATTTCAAAAGTAGAACAACACGATACTTGACTGAAATGTATCTTATAGTTGATCAGTAATTGATTGATTACCGTAGATCATATTCAACTGTGTTACGCAGAGGGAATTGGTTTGCATCTATTGGAAACATTCAATGAAATAACTAACAACGTATGTAGTTTTATTTATTACTGGAAAATCAATTAAAATTGTCTGGTTTGGGATATTTTTGATTTTGTATTTCAAACCCTGGATAATTGATTTCAGAAATGGTTTATTTTAATTTGATATCACAAACTAGTCTAAATTAGACAATGAGGTAGAACTGAACAGCTGTTTCGTTCTAGTTTGAAACTCTTCATCAGCGAGTTTCTATGACCCACTCCACGATCAAGCCAAAGACCTTTAGAATCCTCATCAAACTCTGAGCCGGCTTCTAACAGTTGATAATCCTCACTTAATCCATACTTTATATATTTACGCAACCTCAGTTACTGCCATCGGCAGGTAGATGCCTCACATCTCACAAGGCTGGACTGTATTGGTTATATTTTTGACTAGAACTTTAAAAATAACTTCGATAATTTAGTTACTCGAAGGCTGATATTGGCTGTAATCTACCGCAGTAGAAAAGTTTTAACTTATGAGAAAGATTTCAAGGACATTCATTATAAGTTTTTGGTTTAGTTGCACTGTTTGCATCAACCTACAAGACAGTATCATGTGTTGTTATTCATTACAGTGCAGAGACCATAAAGAACTTATGTTTAATTGACTTATTGTGTTATTTGTCACCCTGATATCTGAATGGTTGTTCTATGTAATTTTGTTGTCACCATGTATTCGTGTATTGAGGTATTTTATGTTGGATTTGACTCCTGATCTTGTATTGGTTAGCCTTTCAACTTTACTAGTTGACAGACCAATTTTACTACCTTTTCACCGATAAGTGACTTCAGTCCCCAACTTTCTATGTTAATCAAAAGATATAACGAAGAATAATGATGAAATTAACATCATCTGGTAGATTAAATGAATCAATTATCACAAATCTAGCATCAGACAAACTGGCTATTCTCCACGTCTACATCATTATCAACACCAACAATCTGCCAAACACTTTGACAAGCCTTGATTGATATCACTGCACATGAAAATGTGTGTTTAGATGAGGGAGACATTTTATTCAGGTGACATGATTTAATAACCAATCAAACGCGAAGGACTATTAAATATAAGATAAGACGTCAGGTCAAATTAAGAAAACCTCAATGTGTGACAATAACACAATTATAGACAATAACCAGTCAAACACTGAGTCAAGAAAAGAAGCCGTTAGTCAGTTATAGGGAAAGTTCTTATGCCCACTTTACTGTGAAGTGTCATTTGATGAAACCGTGTGCTTCTCAACCACATCATCCAATTCAACAAAACAAAACCACTGAAATTCGCTTGTTATTAATCGTGGGGCATTGGTCTCTAACTAGCATTCTCTAACTAACTCTATTTTGGGCTCTCCTTTCCAGTTCTTCCAGTGTCTGATTAGTGGATCCGCGGTTTCTTACATAGACAATCGTTTATAAATATCTGTATCTTTTGAATGACGCTTCAACAGTTCCCCAAGTTTAAGCAGTTTAAACACTAGAACTGTCTTCATGTTTGCATTGAACGATTTGATCTTAGCTTATGCCTAACCTTAAGCTTATGCCTGAACATAATCACTAGAAGTGCACACAAAAGGCAATTTCCGTTTCTAAGAAACATTTTACAACAATGGTGTTATGTGGATAAATGAACAATTAGATGTGTAGTAATGATGTAATTTGCATGCTGATAATTACCATAGTTAAGTTAAATCTGTATACCATTCCTTGTGTCACTCGTTTTTACTGAATAAATACTCACTTACAGTTACTATCTGAATGAGTAAAACCAGCTATAAATTGGTGAGTGTGATTCGGGCATTTGTAAACTCAGATGTTCAAGCTGCTTATCTGAGAGACTTACCAGCTTCAGTCTATAACAAATCAATCGGAATAATACAAAGTCATCTTAATAAGAATGTTATTGTCGTCAGTCATACTAAGTGATCGTAACTTTGTACCATAAATCAATTAAATTGACAGTTCGCCTACTGAAAATGGTTAAGCCTTGTCCGTCTTATGTTAAACGTCACCGTGTTTACTTTAAGGCTACTGAATTCAGACAGGCACACTAATGCATTGGGATCTTTCCTTTAAGACGACACAAACTAAATTCAAGTCTCTGTGTGAATATCAACAAAGGAATGCAGTTACATGTAGCTGACGAATGTCAAGTAGGACGAATTGCGCGTCGTTGATTCCGCTTACTAGCTACAATACAACTTATCTAATACTTGTGAATTATCACTATATCGAGATAATCGGCCCTGGATGTATCTATAGCAAACAAGACTGATCAACTTCAGTCCACGATAATTCAACAGGAAAATTCAAATGTACTGTAATTATAAATTGCTGAACAGTTATTCCTTCTCAACTTGAGACTTACCTGTCAGTCAGTGTACATTCATGATCCTAACTAACCATCAAATATTTCACAACCTAATCTCTGCCTATTAAATTTCATAAAAGCTAACTGCAAGCTGCCCTGTATTTCATCAACTTGGTGAAACCAATGACAGTCTAGACAATTAGTCATAATCTATGAAATCAGTTCAAGTTTAAATTACTTTAGATATCTGACTTCGTGATATTGGTAGTTAGGCATCCACTAAGTGACCTCAATGCCCAGAGTTAGATTCACTAGTGGAATCAACAGTGTTCATTGATAAGAAGGCTTATACTGGGATGAAACAGTCATTTATTACTCCCAAGTTTTAAACGGTACCATACCAATATCAATCTGTGACTGATCCAACCAGTTATGCTTAAAAATAGTCGGATAAAACCAGACATGGGCGTTACTATACTTAGAATGTTTATGTTTGTTTAATGTAAGTAGTAGTAAACCTACTTAGACTGTAATGCAAAGTAAAATTGTACTTTTATATTTAATCACTGAGTTCATCATTTCTACTGTAATGTGATGAATAGAAATCAGACAACCTTAACGACTAAACAACTCAATTCTATTGAAAGTAGATTTGAATTCAATTAGTCACCTAGTAACATCAATCAGTCATGCTTAGGTTAAGTTAGTTTCATTAGGATTGTAATCAAATTTGTTTGTATTCATCATAGATTGAATTCATTTGGATACTACTGAAAGTCAGACAGGCATTAATCAGTTGTTTTGTTCTAGTATGATACTCTTCAGTTATCCACTTCCTCTATTTCGGTATTCTGTCGGATCATGGATCTACTGGTATCACGATAATTGCTTAATAACCAACACTAACAAATAAAGTATAGAAATGTTTATCGTGTATTAGTTATTTGTATACGATACCTCATAACGTATGAGCACTAATGATAATATAAGGATCCATTGAAGAGGTAATTTTTAGAGTTCTATTGAGAAGATATGACTAAAGGAGTTCATTCACATCGGATGTCAGTCAGTTACCCTTCGATGAAAATGAATGAAGTAAAGAGAATATATAGTTAAATGTATATAATAAGATATATCAATCATTAAGTATTGAAATATGTGTCAAATACCATTTAACACTTATATATGAGGTTAGGATGTTTTGAATTAACAATATAGAAAAGAGGTTTAATTGAGCTGAGGCTTGGAGGACTATGAGAAGCATTACTCAAAAGTCACATGTATTTACAAACGTCCGTCTGTTCATGATACTCGAGATCTGTTTGGCAGACACCATCAGCAACAACCTGCTGTGGAAGAGAATAGACTGATTTCCAGCTGAGGAAGAAGTTAGAAAAAACTCTGAAAGTGGATAAAACACATACTGCGGAAATAATCAAACTGCGCGATTTGGCAAGCCCTATGTTGAAATCCTTAAATGGTAGGTGTAGTAGAATAGGAATTGTCTTCAGATATTCGTTTGTAACATTGACATTGTAGTTTATGATTAAAATGCATTTATTTTTTTCTGTCGATTTGTCTTGAACGGTAATTGATCAGTCCATTTCGCTGAAGAGTCCGAAATGCGACGAAACTCGCATCATATAATTCACTTGTCAGTCGCAGTCCAAATCAAACAAAAAAATGTGATTGTTATTTTAATGATTATCATAGTAAGTGAAACAATTTTCTATGAAGATAAACCACATTTACATGACATCATTCACTTTTAAGCATGACGAACACCAATTTAGTAGAAGTAGTAGTTACTTCGAAAGGTAGTAGTGTAGTTATATGGAATATGATACAGTCAAGAAGAATTAATTTGCTGCAGGAAAGGCGTCATATAATTTTAACCTGACGGTTTGAGTTTAAAACACCAGAATGAATACACTCGCGCTACTACGGTCAATTCTAATCAATGTCACGATCTCCAATCATCGGTAACAATAATCTGGTGAATCTTAAACAAGTAGTTGGTGGATGCAGACTATTCATTTCGACGTTCACGCAGATGTTGTAACTAATGCTTGGAGACTCTAAGTGACATGATTTGGAATTATCTACAGAGACACAGGTGATTTCACTCCTTGTCCACTCTTTAAACTTTCATCATCAAACAACATTATGCCTTCATTTACACAAATTAATTCTTTCTTTTTATACAATAATCTATATATCCAAGCTTATCTCTTATTACAAATGACCTAACTACTATATCGACTTATTTCAGGTTTATTTTACTTTGTTACTGAGATAGGGCAACTTGAACGATGCACGTATGTGTCACGATCTACATTGTGTATACATACTAACAGACAAATAAGCATTACATTTAAGGGGGTTGTTGTGGAGATAGTTATTCTGTTAATGCTGATATCACGAATTGATCTGAACCAGACAACTATTGATCATCTGATTGGTTCGATCCCCAACAGGGTCGTAGATGCGCACTGCTGAGGAGTCCCATACTAGGATGAAACAGCTGTCCAGTGCTTCCAGGTGATCAAATTAGCATTAATCAATGGTACATTAACTTACCTAATCAGTTAACAATCATATGGTCTAGTGAGTTATTCAATATTCATTAAAACATACGTACTGAAACATTTTTCATGTATCCTTTAAGAAGATAATATATACATTCATGGAATAATAGATCAAGGTAATCTATGATCACCAAACAGAGATCATTATCAGTTAATTGATTCATTAATTAACCTAATGAATTTGTTCCAATACAATTAAAGCAATCCACACAAATATAAGATATTCCGTTTTAATTAGAATGTATTTAGATCATACCGTTGATTTGTTAAGGACTGAAACTCATTAGTCTCTATTACCATATATACATCTTCAGCCGATTGCCTAAGTATAGTTAATAATCATAAGTAAGGTTTACGTTGGATTTTGTCGGGCAAGTGGAATCCAGGAAACGCGTTTCATCCTACTTGGAACTAGTCAACTAGATGTATCTGCATCCCAGTGAACATGTTTTACATCACAACTCGAACCCAGTTTCTAACATTTCAAACAGCACTGAGTTAACTACAAGCTACTAAGTCTAGACAGCTACACTTGTGCAACAGGTATGTATGTATAATTAAGATTGAATTTCGATCTTCGCGTTAATTTGTCCTGAACTGAAGTTGATCAGTCTCTCTTGCTTTATGTGCATTCACAGTGGATTATCTTGATATAGAGATAGTTCACAAGTATTGTTTAGTTCATCCAACTGACGATTTTCAAATAACACAAATCTTGTGTCCTGTATTCAGCCTATTAGCTATTACTTACATACTTACTTACGCCTGTTACCCCTCTCAGAGAAGCATAGGCCGCTCACCAATATTTTTCATTCAACTCTATCCTGAGCAATCCTTTCCAGCTGTCTCAAGTTTCTGTTCAACCATTTAATGTCTGCCTTCAGCTCTCGACGCAGTGTGTTCACTAGCCTTCCTCTTTTCCGTTTTCCAACAGATTTATAAGTCAGTGCTTGTCTCGTGATGCAGTCTCATGATTCGCGCAATGTATGTCCTACCCATTTCCAACGTCGTTTCCTGATTTCCTCTTCGGCTGGAAGTTGATTTGTTCTATTCCAAAGTAGGCTGTTGCTGATGGTTTTCGGCCAACAGACATTCAATATTCTGCGTAGACAATTGTTAATAAATACCTGTACCCTCCTGAGGATGTTTGCAGTAGTTCTCCACGTTTCAGCTCCATAGAAAAGAACTGTCTTGACGTTCGAACTGAAGAGTCTGACTTTGAGTTTGGTTAATAGTTGTTTGGAGTCCTATATATTTTTCAGCTTTAGCAATGCTGCCCTTGCTTTGACATTCCTTGCCCTCACATCTGCATCGGATCCTCCTTGTTTATCGATGATGCTCCCCAGGTATGTGAAAGTATCCACATCTTCCACAGTTTCACCAATAAGTTCAATTGGGTCGGTGCTGTTTATATTGAATTTCAGGATCGTGATCTTTCCCTTATGTATGTTCAGGCCTATTGATGCTGTGATTGCTGCTACGTTGGTTGTCTTCACTTGTATTTGCTGGTATGTATTGGTTAAAATAGCTAGACCGTTCGCGAAGTCCAGATCAATGAGTTGCATCCTATTAGCCATAATCTAACTTAAACAATTTCATTTTAAATTTTCCGCTTATTGTCAATTTAAAAAACTTGTTTAATTTTGTTCTTTTAATTTTTTTTCAATAAACCTCACACGAATTATTAATTGAACATTGAATTGATTCATGTGTAACTTTTATTTAAACAAACTAGTTAGTTTTTATTTGTTTTATTTACTAATTAAATAACTCAAACAGACCGCTAAAAAATTGTTTGTTTACTTTAAGGTCAATAGTTTGTTTTATTGGCAAAGAAGGGAAGGTGGAGGACGAGAGATGAAGTGTAAACTTTAGTTACTATGAGGTGTTTATTGAAATAATTTAATAATAAATTGAAAAAATATAAGCGAATATGTAGAAGATTTTTATTTTAGGAACAATTCATACTATTCCATATTAAAGGAATCAGAAAGATGTTGAATTTAAAGAAGTTCCAATCAATGTATCAATAAACATCTAGACTTTACACTTCACCATTAGCTTTAGAATGAATGAATTTCTTCTAGTTAAAGGGTTGTTATAACTAACATCGTTTAAGTGTTCAAGTTACGACGATCATTCAATAAAAGACAAAGTAAGTAAAGGAGAATTACTCTAATTGGATGCTATGGAGATTGTTAATGTTGATTGCATATGACAAATTTATTCGATATAGACAGCCACTGATCACCAGGACTACCTACAATAGGACTCTTTAGCAGTGGGCATCCACGACTACACAAGGGATCGACAGTCGCATTTATAATTCTTTCTTTAGATCCATAATCACTTTGTTATTACTGAACACTTAGTCGTTTATGAAATATCTATTAGAAAATATTAATAACACCACCAGCAGACTAATGAGAAAGACATTTCGTTATAAAATTTTCCTAATAAAATTTGGCTACTAAAAACCTAATAAGTAGTTCACAATTTAATAAGCAAATTACAATTGTGATATTCAGTGTAGCAAAACAAAACCACGAAACGAGGTATCATTCGACAATAATTGGTCACTTGACTTGATTAGGACTAATGTCATGTCAACCACTTCGTTTTATGAGACAGATCAGATTTCCTCGAGTAAGCTGAAATATAGTCACTATGCACAGATGGGGTTGGTTTAGGGTAAATTGTAAATGAGAGTGGGTGTGGGGTGGTCGTCAACATGAAACCTTCATTCATTTATGTCTCGTGATATTTTGCAATCATCATCAGGGCATAGCTGTAATCTAGAAGGCATTGATGATAATTGACGAAGTGAATCTAGAGCTGTTTGGTTTCATAGTGTGTTAATCATTTACAATCAATCCATACTGTAGACAACTTTGATTGTGTTGTTGATTATTGACGTTATTGAATGCATTACAAATTTTCATAGATTGTACATTTTGTCCGTTGATTGATTCACAGTCAGTCAGTCAGTCAGTTACAACATAGAACTTTGTACATGCGTACATCATTTCAAGTTGCCATGCCTCAATTAGCAGATAAAGATTAAATTGTCGGACCAAATCCCAAAGTAGGGGAGGTAGTAACAGAGTAAGTACTAACGGGAAGGCATAGAGATCAGAGATAAGATTTGAGATAAAAAGTGATTCAGTAAAGAGAAAATTATAATAAGCTCAAAAATTAGAGTTTGGAGGAAGACAAGGAGTGGATGCACCTGCGCCATTGCAATCGATTTTGAGCCATATCACCTAAAGTCTCTAACCATTTGTTACGATCATCGTGTGGGCCCCAACCAGGTAGTCTACACCTATTAACATGGCTCAGTCCAATCGTCAATGACTTCATGGATTGGTGCCATGTTTTCGTTTGGCCACCCCTAGCTTTCTTCCAGCCTACTCCTACACCAGACAACATTGCTCGTCGAGGTAGACGGTGGTCAGGCATACGCAACACATGTCCTAACCACCTCAGCCGGTGAAGATTCACTACTTCATCAATAGACTTACCGTATTTCCCTAGTACTCTATTCCTAACCCATGCATTGCTTACTCGGTTGTCCCAGCAAACACGAGCAATGTTTCGGAGACATCTATGATCGAATACTAGGATCCTACGAATATCCTCTACTCTTAAAGGCCATGTTTCACATCCATAAAGTAAAACGGATCTGACTGCTGCACAATAAACGCGTCCTTTTGTCATTAAACGAATGTCTCGCCTACGCCACAAGTGACGCAGGTTGGCAAAAGCCGATCGGGCCTTATGTATACGGGCCGAGATTTCATCGGACACCAGACCGTTAGGACTGATGAGGCTCCCTAGATAAGTAAAGCGGTTAACGCATTCAATAGTTTCACTCCCTATCACTAACTTTGGTGTCGAATTAAGCCAGTCCTGAAGTAACATTTTACATTTGGATGGGGAGAATCGCATCCCAAACATGCTTACATTCATGTTTAAGGTGGTCAAAAATCCTGCATTTTATCAGCATCTTCACTCAGTAGAACTATATCATCGGCATATTCTAAGTCAGTAAGTTTATCTCCTGGAAAGAGGTCAACCCCAGAGAAATCAGACGATGACAATGTTAACTCTAAAAGTATGTCGATGATAAAATTAAATAAAAGTGGAGATAGCGGACACCCTTGACGAACACCACTAGAAGTGGTCAATTCCGAAGACAATCTGCCATAAGCTCTAACACGACATGTGGTGTTCGAGTAGAGAGCTTGTATAAGGTTAATGTACTTCTCCGGTACACCTTTCAATGACAGACATTGCCACATAACCTTACGATCAATAGAGTCAAACGCCGCCTTAAGGTCAAGGAATACAGCTATTGTTGGGCGTCTGAAAGTGTGCCTATGTTCCAGAACCTGTCTAAGTGTGAATATTTGGTCTATACAACCACGTCCGGGTCTGAAGCCACCTTGGTTTTCTCGAGTTTGCTCTTCACGAGCTCTATTTAGACGTCTAAGTATTATTGAAGCTAGTATTTTAGACACTATATTCGTTAAACTGATTCCTCGGTAATTGTCACACGAGGACTTCTGTCCTTTCTTAAAGACCGGAATGGTTAGTGTTCGAGACCAGTCAGATGGGATTACGTCCAGTTCCCAAATTCTAGCCAAGATCTCAGTTAATCTGGCCGCTAGGACTGGACCACCTTCCTTAAATATCTCAGGGGTCAATCCATCTGGTCCTGCCGCTCTCCCTCGCTTTAAGTTTCCAATAGCCTTCACAACTTCCCTGAGACTTGGGGGACCAATGTTAATTTGCCATTCAGATTGTTTGGGGATGGTGGGCAGCAGGGATGACGCCGTGGGCCAGTTGAACTGTTCCCTAAAGTGTTCTGCCCATCGGTCTAATCTTCTGGATTGACAGTGAATAATGGAGCCATCTTTTTCGGAGATAGTTTCACTTACAGTTGGGTTCCTGATACCCGTTTCCTTGATAAGTCTGAACAGTTGCCTACTGTTACCTATTGCCGCTGCCTTTTCCATCTCTTTAGCTTTCGCCACCCACCACTGCTCACGATCATTGCGTAAGCTTTTGATTAGTTTGTGTCTAAGTTGCCTACGTTGCTCATCATGTTCAGAACCAGACGGGATGTGTTGCCGAGCATCTATCAGTTCAGTAGATGCAGCTGAAATCCACTGAGTTTTCCTAACCTTTAGGTCTAGTTTATTAGTAGATATTACTGCTCTTTCGACAGCTTTTTGGATATCATTCCAGGCTAGCTCAGGTTGAGAACAGTTTACGCCGTTTACTAATTGGTTTTTTAGTTGTTCCTGGAATGTATTCTTGACTTTTTCATCATTAAATTGAACTCTGTGGGGGATCCTTGTAGTGGATCTTTTACGTCCAGTGAGTCGCAGACTAATACGCGCTCGCACTAAGGCATGATCTGAGTCTAAACATGTGCTCCAAAACGAGCGGCAGTCTTCTATCGAGCCTCTCCAACGATGGCTAATAGCAATGTGGTCTATTTGAGTCCAGCGTTGGGTTGATTTCGGAGGCCGCCATGTCAACCGATGTCTTTCCTTATGCTTAAAGTTGGTGCTTGCGAGAAATAAACGCTTGTCTGAACAAAGTTGTAGTAACCGGTCGCCGTTGTCTGTTCGTTGAGCCTCAACACCATATGATCCACCTAGGTGCCTTTCGGTTTCCTCTAGTCTACCTACTTGGGCATTAAAATCACCTGCCACTATTACTACATCAGTGCGCTTAGCTTTACATAGAAGGTCAGAAAGCTTCCTGTAAAATTCATCTTTCATTCATCTGAGCTGCAATCAGTGGGAGCATAGGCAGAGACAACAAAGAGACAACGGCGTGTGTCCCTATCTTTACGAGTCCTTACCTGTTCCATTTAGACGGACAGCACACAATCGACTGTCTATTGGAATCCAGTCGAGGAGAGCCTGTTCAGCTTTTAAGCTTAGTGCTATACCTACACCAGCAAGACCTCGAGTGGTAGCGGTGGGGTCCCCGGAAACACGAAGAGTGAACTGAGCCGGTTCCTTATTTTCACAAGGTGAGGTCAAGCGAATGACTGTGCTTGGATCCTGTATACGCGTTTCAGAGATGCAGCAGATATCGATGGAGCGGGATTCTAGAGTCATGGCTAAGGATGCCTGTTGTCCTATTTGACATAACGTTCGAACGTTGAAAGCTCCAATATACAACTTAGTGCGCGGTTTTAGGAGACCAGGGATAACGTTTCGTGAACTCAAATCAATAGCATTAGAGACGCGAGCTGATAAAATTATGTTAGAAGGATTAGGCATGGTGATAAGAAAGTTATTAAGAGTTGAAGGTGGGATTTGGCTTCGAACAAGATGATCTCGTGTGCTGTAAGAGGTATGAGGGCGGTTTTCACTCCTGGCTGCCCACACCATGGAAGGGTGTTTCTTGAGAACCTGAAAAAGAAGATAGATTAATGTAGGTCTTAGAGACCTGAGAGCGTGATCGCAGAGCCCAAGGGACAACTGCTTGAGGCCTGTCACGCACGGCCTTTTTATGAAAAGTTTTTCGAGTAGATTAGCTCCGCCCTTAAAAGCCCTTAGTGGGCACCCTTACCGCCGGAGACGGAAATCCGTGAGGTTAGGGTGAGGTGTGACATTTTTAGGGCCGACCTTTTCTAACCCCTCCTTCCTTGTGAGAAGGCAGCATCGCTGCAGATGCTGGTTGTCCGAGGGAAACACCTTACTGCTGTCACACCCCTCTGCAGTCAGCAGTACGACTTCGCCCTCAGACCTTGAGTAGCTGCTTTTAGTCTCATCGTTCTCCAATCGACCTGCCTGGCATGGTAGAACCTACAGGAACATATGTTCCAGCCAGTATAGCTCGGTTGGGTCATCACGATAGGCAAGCCCGACCACCACGGCAAGGTAGCAGCTACGGTCGGGATTGATTCACAGTTGATTTCACTAATCTGTAATTTTCTATTAAAAACATTTTGAGGATTTAATCACTTCATTGTTCGAATCTACATCTTAAGTGAATTTGAAGTTAATTAACACAATTCCATTTACAGATCATGTGTTTACACCACTTTATGAGATTTTATCCTTTTTCCAACCTTAAAGTTTGTCATTAGAACATGTGAAAGTTAATACTTCTTTCATTGGTTCATCAACAGTGATGTAGGCTTATTAAGAAAATCCATACTCTTCGACATATTGTCAATAGTTTTTCTCACTAAATAAAGAGAATTTCGCTATAATCTTATCTTTATTTAATCACACATCTAGTCATGTGTCATA
>CM046067.1:1543864-1652479 GCA_025215515.1 Schistosoma japonicum | reverse complement strand
TAGCTAAGTCACTAGTCGTAATTTAATGGCTAGTAAATAGACACAAAGAAATGCACTGTCGTGTTCCTGCCTACTTTGGAAACCACTAACTTTATTTAAACTACCCTTCTGTCTATCTAACGTAAATATATCGAGGTCTTTCTCTGATTAACACACTAGATATTTGAGACAACTAACTAGTTGTCTAGCGTGTTTGTCAGAGTAAGACCTTGATATATTTACGTTAGATAGACAGATGGGTAGTTTAAATAGAGTTGGTGGTTTCCAAAGTAGGGAGGAACACGACATTGCATTTCTTTGTGTCTACTTACTAGCCATTAAATTACGACTAGTGACTTAGCTACAACAAGTCTTGTTATCGTCCCTGTGTCTCGTGCTGTGTACTAGTGTGAAATATATCCTTAAAATTTTGAGAAGACAGTAAAAATAAAGAAGAGTAGCACCAGAGAAAAGTACTATTTGTACATGCATTAAGGAGACTTAAGATTTGAAATGTATGATAATCCGGTGAAGTGAATCAATAAAACTTAGAGGGGATTTACAGATCCTAATGTCTACTGGTAGCATGTTCCATTTCGAGAAAAATGTGAAAATGTTAACTCACGAGTGGTTGCAAAAGTGTTAGTCGTAATGCTAAATATATGAGTTCGTAGATCATGAGAAAGTGTGAGTTCGCTTATGTTGATTTTGGTTGCAGGTGAAGAATGCTAACTTGCTGGGCGGTTTGTAGAGAACAAAGAGGTTGACTTAAATATACCATAGCCGATGGCGATGACGGTTAGGTGTTTGACAATTTGTCAGGTAAACTTGTGTTACAGTGTTTTCTAATATATAGGAGTTGAAGAACCTTTGGACAGACTCCAATTTTTGTTCATCACTCACGCGTAGACAGCTGGAAATTAACAGAAAATATTCTTAAATAAACCGTTTCCAAATAATATAATTCTGGCTTCTTACTTGTGAAAGTTGCAAAGGATACAACTAGAAAACCTACATGATCTGTGAACCAGTGTTGTTATATGTTCGGGATGTGTCAGACCAACAGCAATAACTCTATGTATCTCGGTGAAGTCACAGGGTGGACGGTCGACTGTTGTATGTGGTGCTCAGATGCGTATTTCATTATTTTGCGAATGTTAAACTGAGGTTTCCCAGTAGCAAACTATTACGTTACACGTTAAATGTCATTTACAACCACGTGTGGAAATGTAACCGATTTATCTTTTGAAGAAGAGCATGTAGATTTGAGATCATCAACAGACATTATTGACTAGCTATTCTGGGAAGCAGTTACATATATCATTAATATAGATAGTGACGACAAGGAACTCTGAACATTACCTTGAATAAACTCCACAGTCATAGGTTTTAGATTGGGAGTGTATAGAGTTAGAATTAACAATATGCATGAGATCACCAAGGTAGTACCTGATGCAATCTATTATGAAGAAGGTAGTTTCGCATGTTTTCCTTTTTCTTATCAATAGCAGGTAATCAATGTTATACAAATTTTTGGATATGTCAAAATATGAAACGAGAACTGTGTGACTCTTATCGCGGCTACTAGTTATATAGTTGCAGATGATCAAATGATAAGTCATGCATGATCAAAACTAGAGGAAACCATGTTGAAAAGGCATAATCAGATTCTGGGATAAAAACTTCCCAAATATATATTCACTGTTTATTTTTTACAATCCCTGAAACAAGAGGAGTACTGTTATTTTTCGACAGTTGCTAGCGTTTGATGTAGAGCTTCATTTGTGCCTGGGAATACGAAAAGTGGTTTTCTATATATCCCTGCAAGTCAACGATTCTGGTGAGAAAGTGAAAGAAACAAGTAGAATATTTGAAATTATATCCCCGCCATATTTCAGTATATAGGAATTAGTGCCGTCTACACCATAAATCAGGTAGTTTCAGTGCATTAATTGCTCTGCTTAATCTGCTGTATATTAAAATCATTAGTTCCAAAAATATTTATAAACGAGTTCAAATGTTGTTGAGTATTAGTGAGTTGTGTAACAATCGTTTTCATACGGCGGTTAGTTAGCGGAAAATGCTATATTGAGGCATTCAGAAATGGCTTCATAGGTGTTATATGGCTTACCATTAAGGTCAAAAAGAAGTACAGAATGCTTGGTTTTTCAAGTCACTTCTCAAAAGTGAGCTGGAGGAACCTGAACGCAGATCTCAATGATACTCTGAGTTGTCAAGGCACTCTAAAACTCAGGACCACAGTAGTAAAAACTCTGCCTATAACATTGAAGCAGAGAAAATGCAAGGCTTTTCCTAAGTTTCAGGAAACCGTAGCATTTACTTTAAATCATATTTTAGTTGAGACCAACCAGAGCTCATGAAAATACCTACAAATCCAAACTGAACAAGAGAGCAGTAGAGGTGTCCCAAGCAGGTTGATTTTCCACACCTTCACATCGAAATCTGGTGATACGAATTTCATAGTGATCCAACCCCCTGTACAATGAAGAACTACCAAAGACACTCGCAGTAGATCTAAACATTATATCTACAGCAGGGTAGTATGCACTACTAATCTATTAACAACTCGTCAGGACAGACCTTGTGTGTCTAGAATGAATAGTCCGCATATTATTTGAGCCCCACCAATTGAACTTGGACTTCTCACCACTAAAAAGGAAAAATCAGCATTAAGATCAGCGTATTGGTCCATCTTTTCTTAACTGACCCACCGTTTATTGAGAATGTATATGTACACACCTCACCAGGAAGCAACGATTACAAAGTGGACATATTTGACGCAATCATAAACTAGCGCTTATTATGAAACGACAATAAACTCTGCTATTACTACCGTAAGATAGACTGCCTGGCCATAATAAAGAGCCTAGTATAGGTTCCATCATCCAGAAGTAAGGAGCCTGAAACTACTGATCGAACCGATTGGAAGCCTACAGTCAATAATGAAAGAGATTTAATCTGACAGCGTTTCTCTAAGGGTAAAATTTTCAAACCATTGAACATTCTACTTGAAGTAAGTCACCAAACAACTACTTTGATCAGAATTGTAAGCTGGATACTAATAAGTAGTACCTTAGAAAGTGATGAGCCACAGTCTCTTTCTACTGATAAGAAAGGAAGGTCGTACTAGGATAATGGAAAACTAGATGTTTTCATATCTAGCTAGCAAATAAATTATAATTCAAGCCCTGATATCTATTTTGGTTTATGGCTAAATGTAAACCAGCCAGAAAAAGAGGGTATGTAGCCATAGAGTCTGGGGTGGAGAAAAAGACTTCAAAGAAAAAAAGATTTTTAAAACCCTCTGTTCCTACTGCATTCAGAAACTTATTCAAAATCACGCAGATAACAACAATTATATTATAAAATTATTAACTCTTTAAATGGGTAAAATCATACTGACTTCAAAGTCTCAAAATTTTGCGTCCATGCAATTCACCATTATGACATATTATTCGTAAGTTAGTTTTGGAACTTTGTACGGAATCTATGTGTGGGCTGGTATACAACCTATTCAAGTATTCTTTAGTAGGCCACAACTTCCTATTGAATGAAAAAATTGATTTGTCCCCAATTTTAATGAATGTGATTGAAGAGAATGCAAATGCTACAGGCTAGTAGCACTAGTCTATATTCTGTTAAAGGGGATGAATGGCTTGATTAGCGAATAGATGAGGAAACAGCGGACTAAGAACAAAACATGCTACGCGGCTAAGCATCCGTTCCCCAAGGGTTAATTTACGCACCAACAACCTCCTATCTTAGGGCGATCAGACAACCTGTTGGGAACAATTGTCAATTCATGCAACTTTCTAGTACGTTTAGAAGGCGTTTGATGCCGCGCCACTTATAACCCTAATGAAAAAAAGTGACAGCACTAGATAAACAGACCTCTCTGTCACTTGTCTAGAAATCTATTTGAAAGAGTGGGTGCTTTGGGTCAAGTTGAAACTGCTTTGTGGAAGTGAACGACCTTGAAATCAGGAGTAAAATAGGAAATATTTCCTAGAGCCCTTCTGTTCACCATCTTATAATCCATTGGCGAATAAGGTAAGTTCATTACTCCGAATGAATGCCCATGAAATTAAGCTATGGAAAGTTATAAGAAGTAACGAGAGAATTCAAGCTTTCCAAAATAACTTAATGTGGATAGGATGGTGAAGTATATCCAGTACTAAACAACTAGCCAAGTAATATGACTAAGGTGTTTACCGCATAAAGAGAGTTCTCGTGAGCTGCGCTTCTTTTATATTCAATCAGAAGAGCAATGGTGACTTAATTTAAATGAACAGTACACTCAGGTACACTGATCATCCCTAATGATTTTATGGTTCATGCCCTTAGTTACCCACAGCCCTTTATTTATAACCATAAAAGCAAATACAACTACAAATAAAAAATTAACAAGGTAGTAAGATTAAACATTTGGATTACAGCGACACAAACGCCAGATATGTTCACTGTGTCAAAAGAACTGCTGCCTAAAAGTTAAAACATGAGCACAAAGAAGTCAACTAGCTCACACTAGGTCGTCACACATATATTGAATAGTTAGGTAGAAATGTCTTCTTAAAGTGGATAATAGACATCCTAATAATGAAAAATATAAAATATATATTTGGTTAATAAATCACTTCCACTGGACTTGCGAGGAAGAGTGAATTCATATGGTTAAATGTTTATCGCCGAATGACATCAACGAACTGAAGTCTTACCATGAACAATCGAAATGCAAGTGCGACGAAACCATTTGGTTAACACTAGCTTGTCATCTCGATATTGGATACTGTTTCATTTTGTAGCGCACAACTTGATATTAAGTGCACATCAATGGATCCAGCATATCTTGATAGTAAGTCATGTTTAGATCTCTGTTTATAGGAATTAATCAGCAATATGATTATTTTATATGCTCGGAAATAATAAAATAAATGGGTTGACATGACTTATACTGCCGAACTTAAGTGATTGTGAAATGACCTTAGAATCCTTAATCAGAATTAACTAATCACGGTTCCAAACTAGAATCAACGATTTTTCTCGGAACATTCGTGGTTTAATTAAGAACTCAGCCAAGACTTGTTATATGCCCCTCTTCTCACGGAATTCTTCGGCAAAATACAAAATATTCATCCTTTAAAATAAAATATACGGGTAATATTATGGCTTTACCATTATTTATAATGCAGTGCGAAGTCCGTAATTTCTAATGAACTGTTTGTGACTGATGTTGAAATGCATGGAGTGCTTATTGTTTTTGTTTCACCAGAAAAATTCTTAAAGTTATTCTCGCATTCTATGGACTTATTTTAACAATCTATTATTTATTAGTATTCGTCTGGGTGACGGCATAGCAACCTTGTGACCCTAATGACACCTCACTTGATTCTGCATTGGTTCAGTAGTATTAGTGTTGACTCCCATTGATGAATCAACTCAGTATTTCTTGTGCACTAAAACCCTGTAGACGTACCCCATATTTAAGCGATTCGTAAGGTTTCCGATTGTCACTAAAAATTATTGTTTTAGGTGAGAAGTATCTTCCTACGAGTCTAGAAAGGGTGATCAATACGAAAATTGCCTCAATCCTTGTTTAGAATAAGTAAAAAGGGAATCCGATCTGATGGATTTCTTACACTAATATTCAGTGCACCGAAAGCCATAACAATCTCAAATTATTTGGGTTTTCAAAAACTGTCGTATCCTTTCCGCATTCACAATGTAATACTTTTCTTAGCATTCCGGTAGTATTCGAACAAATTACAAGCTAATTACCACTATTAGCATTCAGAAGATTCTCTAACGTCAACATAATGTATAAGGTGGCTGTTGTAACCTTAATACTTCTCGGTTGTCATTTATTGGTTCGGCCGTAACAGTCATGTCCACCGATAAATGTGAAATTACTTATGTGTTAAATTGTCCTACTGTTAGTTCTATTTATCCCAGTAATATTATGTATTAATCCCGCTTAGTATTCTACGGTTTGACAACGACAGCGACTTGATCCCAAATGAGAACAAGTGTAGAGCAGGTAGCAAGATGTGTTGTGAAAAAATCAACAGCGAGAGGCAAAAGCAGAGCAAATAATTACACTAGGGTTTATATAAACAATGGTTTAGAGTATTCTAGAAATTTTTCGATTGGTCATTAGCTCTAGTTGGCTAAGAACGAACCAATCAAAGCACAGCTTCGTAAGCATGTTTTGAGCATGCTTTAATCAGGCTTGTTTCGTGCTAGCACCTCCCCTTTGGAAAAATCCGTAGGATTCGCTATTAGGATCCACTTGCATCAAACTCACTGATTTACGCCTTTTGTCTCTCCACCTTCTTGGGAGTAGGGAAGTAGTTTCTTTCTTTTTGTTCTTCAGGACCACTTCAGGTAGTCGAATCTCAATGGTATGAAGTAGAACACCCAGTGGTATTCTATAATGAGTTTTCTCGAAACAGGCAGAAGCTGATTTCAACTGGTTCGCATGTCTTACCCGAATCGACGAACCAACTGATACCTCGTAAATAACATTACCTCTCCTTCGCAGGATCCGACCTGCCACCCATCTAGGATAAGTGCCATGGTAGTCCCTTGCAAGTACTTTTTGACCGACAGTGAAATATTGTTTCGGCGCCCCATGATGTCGGTTAAACGGCATCTCCATAGGTATGTTTCGTTGAGACTCGCTGTTATTGGATGAATAACATTGAAAGCTGTACGCACCTTTCTACCGAGTAGTGCTTCTGCTAGAGAGATACCATTTGCTGTTTGTGGGTTTGGAGTAGTCCGATAAATGAATAGAAATCTCTCTAGGATCTCTTCCGTTGTCTCCTCCGTGTTAGATTTTCGCATGGCGTTTTTGAAGGTACTAACGAAGCGTTCGACTTGACCGTTAGATTGAGGATAGAAGGGCGGTGTTCGGACATGATTGATACCGTTACGTCGACAAAATTCGGTGAACAAGGCAGAAACGAATTGTGTTCCATTATCTGTAGCAGTTGTTTCAGGGAGCCCAAAACAACTGAATACTTGTCGTAACTTTCGTACTGTAGACATTGCAGTTGGACGCTCCATACGAAAGATTTCCGGCCACTTAGTATGAGCATCAATTAACAGAAGATACATCTTACCATGAAACGGACCAGCGAAATCCAGATGTAAGCGATGCCATGGCGACTTTGTTATTGGCCATGACTAAAGCTCAGCTTTACGCGGTGCAGCACCTACTCTCGTGAATAGATTAGCTTTTATCATCGAGCAGCAACCCAAACCATTATGGAAAACTGGTGCAAACTTATGCTGTAGCTTCTTAACTAGATTTTCACTTGTCTTCTTTGACAACATTTGGTTACCTGCTGAAGAGCATATTTTGTTGCGAATGCTATTGATAGGAATATCCATTAGGCCGAGCTTTGTTAACATATCTAAACCAAGGAGGTCAAGGTTCGGTCGATCTGTTAGATAGCATGTCACATTAGAGTTTATTTCATTGAAGGAAAATTCACAATCTCACTCGCCGACAAGTTTCAGTACACCGCCAGATGCATTTGTAGCTGTCTTTGTAGATGGTGTCATTGGTGGTCTGCCAAGCAAGTCGTAGGATTTTCTAGACACTAGAGTGATATCAGATGCTGTGTTGATTTGAAGACGTGCGGGGATGCTGTTGATTAGAATAGTAAGATACTTTCTGTAAGTGTTGTCTGTTCTGAAAGCTGCTACTACAGAAAGTGATTGAGAATCGACTGACTTCATCGTATATCGAGAGCGTTTATCTTTCTTCTTGGACTGGGACATACCATTCGGTGGGCAGTAGCCTTCTTTGTGTCCGCGTTTGTTACACATCTGACATCCGGGCCTTTTAAATTTGCAGAAGCTTACTCAATGCCATCCACCATATAACCAGCAAGCAGTATTAGGTTCTTTGGATGTTGACTCTTTTCTATTGGGCTTCTGAGACTGGAACCTATTAATTGCATTTACAGTAGCACTAGTTAGATTTGGATTTACCTGCTCCACTAATGCGTTATCGTGTTTGATACTTTGTAGTCTTTTGCACTCATCCACCAGCGTTCCGAGTTGTATGTTGAGATCTTGGTCAAGTCGAGATAAAAGACGTGCCCGAACTTCGGCATCTTCAGGTGACTGGAGAGCTCCGATGAAGACTAAACATTTAAATTGATCATCTGTCAAGAAGTGCAATCTGAAGCGCTGACACTCTCGGTTGACGACATCAGCTAACATTCCGTAGTCATCGGTTTCACTTTCCACTAACCTGAGTCACTTATAACGAATACTAAGCAGTGATGTAGATTTACCAAATATCTCTGACAGTTGTTTCACTACCTCCTCGAAACTGAGCTGTTGAGGCAACTTCGGCAGTATATGGTCAGAAAAGAATTCATATTCGCTGGGACCTAGTTTGCACACCAACAGACGTGTTTTCCACGCATCGTTCTGATTCGGAAATTCTATTCTGAATGTATCTTCCTGTCGTTTGAACTACGTTGTGAAAATAATTCCATATTCAGGATCATAATTAAATTCTGGAATACTGTTGCCAACTGTATCCACAGACATAGATGATGTGGTGCATGATACAGGGATTTGCATTTGGAGGTGTTGTATCTGTTGCTGGGTCAGAATATCAATTAACCGCAATTGAGAGTCCAGCTGCGTCTGCTGTTGTTGAAAGATGCGATGAAGTTGATCATCTGATGTAGGCATCGTGAATTCGTTTTGTTTCCTCCATTGCCACTGTTAAATTGTCCTACTGTTATTTCTATTTGTCCCAGTAATATTATGTATTAGCCCCGCTTAGTATTCTACGGTTCAACAGCGTCAGCGACTTGATCCCAAATGAGAACAAGTGTAGAGCAGGTAGCAAGTTGTATTCAGAAAATAACAGCAGAAGGCAAATGGAAAGCAAATAAATACATTAGAGTTTATATAAACATCGATATAGAGTATTCCAGGAACTTCCCGATTGTTGATTGACTCTGGTTAGGCAAGAATGGACCAATCACAGCACAGCTTCATGAGCATGTTTTGAGCATGCTTTAATCAGGCTCGTTTCGTGCTAACAGTTTTAGACTCCACGTTGATTATGACCGACTAGTCTGTTTACACTCTTCACTATAAATTTTTAATACAATCAGGCAGACAACTTTCTAGTAGCATGGCAGTTACTGGTTCCAGAACTCTGCTCTGAAGTGAACACGCTTGTTTTCAAGTATGTCAATCTTCCAATTTCTCAAATGCACTTGAACTGGTGTGGCGAGTAGCTAGATACCCAACTAATCACAGATCTGAGACACCAACATATGGACGCAAGTTAATCAAATAGTTTACTCTAGCTCATCACAATGATACTGGATTTAATTGGGTCTGAATTTAAAAATAAGTGGGTGTGTAGAACATTTCGTTACTTCATTCTTATTACTTCAAACTACTATGCTATTAGTAAAGTTGGAATGTAGTGGCCACCTATAATCAATCGAATGGAACATTTTCGGGTGACGGATTCATTGGAATATTAGTGTCAATCAAATGCTTCAATGTTTTATCACCAGTGTATTAACCTACCTTTGCCCACTTGCCTGTAACTGTAATATGCAGGAATTTTGAAAACCATTCATAATAATGTAGAATTGACGTATCATCAATTCGTTCTATTTTACTGTTACGTTGTCGTTATGTAGTATACCTATAGAAAGTTTATATAGTGTGAATGACTCTGACACCTCTTTAAAGCAGATCAAGCAATATCAAATAAGCTACTAATTTGTCTTTTTGTTTTTAAATTTTCCCAACTACTTACTGTTCATACGCATATATATTTCGTTTCTTTATATGTGGCTCATTAGCTTATTATTTTGAATCAGACAAGGAAGAATATAATGATATTCCAACTGGTGTTGATATTTCGAGGGATTACAATCAAGCAAGCAACGTCTCTAGTGATTCGCTCATCAAGATGAGAGCACAATGGATAGAAGAATTAAAGCAGGTAAATGAATCTTGTTAACTGTAAAGGAAAGTATTATAGTTAGAAGGGGCGTATTTCGTGTTGTAGACTTCTAATTTAATTACTCAGAAACTTATTACTTAATCATTTAGTAGTCGTTTCGAGCTGTATCGCTTATATCTGAATGTCAAATACTATTTATATAATCAGTTTGTAAAATTCGTATCGTTTAGTGTAACATCTTGCACTATATACTAATTATATTGAAAACGTCGAGAATTATAGTGAATATTTTTAAATAGCCATACTACAGATTAATTATAGGAGTTAATGAATAGTCGAAGTGGGGAAATGGTTTTTTACAATATACTATGTTATGAGTGAAGCAATTAGCACTTATCATTCATCATCTAATATTCCGTATGAATTAGTTGCTCGTAATGTTATCTTGAGCGAATTTAGCAAAAGGATAAAGGTAATGCATTATAGCAAAACGTGTTACATCATAAGAAACACTATTCCATGAGTTCACCAAATGTTTTATCTGGGATTATTGTCTTGTCCTATTTTTCCATCCGATCCTAGCCTCTTATTGATTGTAGCCTAGATGAAGTGAGGGATGAATTTTATGAAAGGTTTACTGAACTTCATAAAGCTAAACACTTAGACGTAGTACTAATGGTGGTTGGTTTTAAAGCTCAAATAGGTAGCTTACATCACACTGAAAGATATTTATGTAATTGATTTGGTACTCCAGCCCAGAGACAAGATAACAATCATATTCTGTACTTCGAAAACCGTTTGCTTCTATAAAGTAACAACCTACAGCATAAAGAGGGCAATCGTCTAACATGGGAACCTTTTGCACTAATTGTTACGTATGTTATGCGCATCGTATTCTCTGATTGCATTATTATACACTTCAGTATTCTCTAACACTTATTCTCACTAAATGATATTCTGTAATTTCAGTGTCTGTTTTCATCATCATTCAAAGAGATGAATCTATTTACTGATTTTGTCCATTCGACATGTTATTGGTAGATGAAAAAAAAACATACAAACCTGGAAATAGTTAATGTATTTTCATTGAATAATCATTATTCAAACAATAACACATTCAATTATTCTAGTCTAAATAGATCGATGAGTTATTTTTTTAATTTTGGCATCCTATGTGACTTCTGTCATCATGTTTATTACCCTCAGGTTTATAATTCCATGTCTATGAAGATTATGTTAGATACGTAGGAAGCCATGGATTTATCTTCAGGAAGTTTTACTATCTTATTTACATGAATTAATTAATGTGAATGGAAGTTATGGAATTTAAGTTTTAATGACTGAGTAAATATTTTTATTCATCGCATGGTGATTTTAGTTGGATATCATTGAAAATAAAGGTAAACTAGACAGCCATTTTGTATGGGACTCCTGAACAGTACGTGCTCACAACCTTGTTAAAGACCTTGCATAGTACCTTTATGTCCTAAGGTGGACGCTTCGGCATCAGTACCACTGACTCGGAGTCCTTAGTTCATTCTCTGATGGGATTCTAGGTGCAAACTGCTGATGAATCACACACGAAAATATCATTGTTGTGTAGCCTTACCTAGTAGTTATTCGTAATTAACTTAGACAAATCTGTGACAAGTATAAATAAGAAATCAAACTATATCAATCAACTTACTAATGAACTGCTTCACAGGTCTTTGAAGTTCCGATGACAAGTGATGACAAGTGGAGTTCATACAAGTCAGAAGTGTGAAAGTTATCGTTAATGGCATTGAATGATCATCCCGTTATACCATAAATTAAATAAAGTGTCACCGAACAATAGCCTTATGGTGCTATTGAACAAGCATTTGCTGTCTATATGCTTTTTGGTACACACGAATTGGTCTTAAAAATTGTACATGTTATTTGTTGACTATAACTCGTCTAAGAATAGACGATTTTATAACTTTGCGTTATTTCTCTACTAAGGTATTTTATCGAAAAATCGAGAGACCACTGCCAATCGACTTCTTATGTTGGCTAGAACGCATGTTCTCCGAGGTTCTACCATGCCAATCAGGTCTGTTGGAGAGCGATAAGACCAAAGGCAGCAACGTAAGATCTGAGGGCGAAGTCGTACTGCTGACTGCAGCGAGGTGTGACAGCAGTAAGGTGTTTCATTCGGATAACCAGCATCTGCAGCAATGCTGCCTTCTTAACAGAAGGAAGAGGTTAGAAAAGGTCGACCCTAAAATTGTCACACCTCACCTTACTCCACGGATTTCCGTCTCCGGCAGTAAGGCCTTCTAAAGAACGGAGCTAACACTTGAAAAACTCCCCATAACAAGGCCGTGCGTGATCGGCCACAAGCAGTTGTCTATTGGGCTCTACGACCGCGCTCCCAGATCACTATGATCAATACTAACCAGTTTCTTTTTCAGGTACTTCAAGAAGCAATACCCTTCCATGGTGTGGGCAGCCAGGAAGTGAAAATTGCCCTCATACCCCTAACAGCACACGAGATCATCTTGTTCGAAGCCAAATCCCACCATCAATTCTTAATAACTCTCTTATCACCATGCCTAATCCTTCTAACATGATTTTATCACCTCGCGTCTCTAATGCTAATGATTTGAGTTCACGAAACGTTATCCATGGTCTCCTAAAACCGCGCACTAAGTTGTATATTGGAGCTTTCAACGTTCGGACGTTATGTCATATAGGACAACAGGCTTCCTTAGCCATGACTCTAGAATCCCGCTCCATCGATATCTGCTGCATCTCTGAAATGCGTATACAGGATCCAAGCATAATCATTCGCTTGACCTCACCTTGTGAAAATAAGGAACCGGCTCAGTTCACTCTTCGTGTTTCCGAGGACCTCACCACTACTACTCGAGGCCTAGCTGGCGTAGGTATAGCACTAAGTTCAAAAGCTGAATAGGCTCTCCTTGACTGGATTCCAATAGACAGTCGCTTGTGCGCTGTCCGTCTAAATGGAACGGTAAGGATTCGTAAAGATAGGGACATACGCCGTTGTCTCTTTGTTGTCTCTGCCTATGCTCCCACTGACTGCAGCTCAGATGAAATGAAAGATGAATTTTACAGAAAGCTTTCTGACCTTCTATGTAAAGCTAAGCGCACTGATGTAGTAATAGTGGCGGGTGATTTTAATGCCCAAGTAGGTAGACTAGATGAAACCGAAAGGCACCTAGGTGGATCCTACGGTGTTGAGGCTCAGCGTACAAACAATGGCGACCGTTTACTACAACTTTGTTCAGATAATCATTTATTTCTCGCAAACACCAACTTTAAGCATAAGGAAAGACATCGGTTGACATGGCGGCCTCCGAAATCAACTCAATGCTAGACTCAAATAGACCACATTGCTATCAGCTATCGTTGGAGAGGCTCGATAGAAGACTGCCGCTCGTTTTGGAGCACATGTTTAGACTAAGATTATGCCTTAGTGCGAGCGCGTATTAGTCTGCGTCTCACTGGAAATAAAAGATCCACGACAAGGATACATCTCAGAGTTCAACTTAATTATGTAAAAGTCAAGAATACACTTCAAGAACAAGGCTTTGCAGCGAGATTAACTGAGATCTTTGCTAGAATTTGGAAACTAGACGTAATCCCATCTGACTGGTCTCGAACACTAACCATTGCGGTCTTTAAGAAAGGACAGAAGTCCTCGTGTGACAATTACCGGGGAATCAGTTTAACGAACATAGTGTCTAAAATATTAGCTTCAATAATACTTCGACGTCTAACTAAAGCTCGCGAAGTGCAAACTCGAGAAAACCAAGGTGGTTTCAGACCCGCATGTGATTGTATAGACCAAATATTCACACTTAGGCAGATTCTGGAACATAGACGCACTTTCAGACGCCCAACAATAGCTATATTTCTTGACCTTAAGGCGGCGTTTGACTCTATCGATCGTAAGGTTATGTGGCAATGTCTGTCATTGAAAGGCGTACCGAAGAAGTACATTAACCTTATACAAGCTCTCTACTCGAACACCACATGTCGAGTTAGAGCTTATGGCGGATTGTCTTCGCAATTGATCTTTTCTTGTGTTGTTCGTCAAGGTTGTCCGCTTTCTCCATTTTTATTTAATTTTATCATTGACATACTTTTAGAGTTAACATTGTCATCATCTGACTGCCCAGGGGTTGACCTTCTTCCAGGAGATAAACTTACTGACTTAGAATATGCTGATGATATAGTTCTACTGAGTGAAGATGCTGACAAAATGCAGAATCTTTTGACTACCTTACACCTGAATGTAAGCATGTTTAGGATGTGATTCTCCACATAAAAATGCGAAATGCTGCTTCAGGACTGGCTTAATTCGGCACCAAAGTTAGTGATAGGGAGTGAAGCAACTGAATGTGTCAACAGCTTTACTTATCTTGGGAGCCTCATTAGTCCTGATGGTCTGATGTCTGATGCAATCTTCGCTCGGATACATAATACCTGATTGGCTTTTGTCAATTTGCGTTACTTATGGCGTAGGCGAGACATTCGTTTACTGACAAAAAGACGCGTTTATTGCGCAGTAGTTAGATCCGTTTTTTTTTCTTTAAGGATGTGAAACATGGCCATTAAGGATAGAGGATATTCGTAGGCTTCTTGTATTTGATCATAGATGTCTCCGAAACATTGCTCGTGTTTTTGCTGGGACCACCGAGTAGGGAATGCGTGGGTTAGGAATAGAGTACTAGGTAAATGCGGTAAGTCTATTGATGATGTAGTGAATCTTCACCGGCTGAGGTGGTTAGGACATGTGTTGCGTATGCCTGACCACCGTCTACCTCGACGAGCAATGTTGTCTGTTGTAAGAGTAGGCTGGAAGAAAGCTAGGGATGGCCAAGCGAGAACATGGCACCAATCCATGAAGTCATTGACAATTGGGCTGAACCATGTTAATAGATGTAGACTACCTGGTTGGGGCCCACACGATGATCGTAACAAATGGTTAGAGACTTTAGGTGATATGGCTCAAAATCGATTGCAATGGCGCAGGTGCATCCACTCCTTGTCTTTCTCCAAATTCTAGTCTTTGAGCTTCTCATATATGTATCTTTACTAAATCACTTTTTATCTCAAATCTCATCTCTGATCTCTATGCCTTTCCATTAGTACTTACACTGTTACTACCTCCCCTACTCTGGGATTTGGTCTGATAATTCAATCTCTATCTGCTAATTGAGTCATGGCAACTTGAACTGATGTACTCATGTACCAAGTTCTACGTTGTAACTGACTGACATACACACAACATTTTCTACACTGAAATATTTGTTTTATCTTCTATAAATGTCTGGAATAGGATGTGTTGGTTGTTTACATCAAACTCCATCGATAATAACACTAACTCGTTACATTTTCCAGTTACTTATTATTTCCAAGTTTGGCATCAACCACTTGATTTTTACGGAAGTTGAAAAGATATAGGTAATCTGAAGCAGGGAAAAGAAGCTGGACTTCATAGATTAAATCAATCGATTTTTAAAGTTGGTCGTCCAGTTGCTGCAATTAGTTTGAATGATATTCTCGATAGAATCTGGGATCTGGATATTATTTGATCTAAATGGTCTCTATTGTTATTCACCATAGTTTATTCGAAAGGGCCAAAATATACATACAATAACTTGCTGAGGAATCAGTGTGACCGTAAAAAATGCCAGCAAATATTTTCATCAATAATTACCAGGCTAAGACTTGTAGACTAGAAACCCATTAATGTCAGGTTAAATTTTAAGAGCTGGTCATAGCTGTATTGCTCGGATGTTCTTCCTTTGTACAGTTTTAGAATACATGTAGCGATTCAAAGCATTAGTAGTGTTTATTGAATTGAAAATTGCATTCGATTCTATAGACTAACAGTGTTTGTCATAAATAGCTGTGTTCTGAAGTACATAAACCTTGTTAAAACTTTGATGAAAAAGCTAACAATATGCAGAGTCTTTTTAAGAAATGCAGCAATTCGGTCTGATGTGTTCACTTGAATAATAAGTGATTCGCTACATAGTTCATAGTGTGAAGCTTTTAGCCAATCTAATTGAAGCTTTAACAGTTTAGTTTGCAAAATTTTGCTTTATATCAACTTCATTCGCTTTGAATTACTTCTTATTTGTAACAGAACACACTGTGTGTTCCTATCTTTCCAAACATCTATGAAAATTCTCAGAATTCCTGTTCTTTAGATTAGGCATTAAGATGATTTGGAAAGATACCAAAGAAGTAGTCGAAAAAATTCCATCTAATCACTATTCAGTAGGCTTTCAACAAGCTTTGATATAAGATCGATGCACTGGTCAGTATCTTAGCTTCTCATTTTTGAATGGGATGCATTTCAGTAGTGATTTCTAGGCAGCTGTAAACTATAAAAGCACCTGATTTTCCCACAGTTTTTGTATTCAATGAAGTAAAATTATTTTTTTCAGCTTTTCATTTTTTTATGAAAACTTTTAGGTGGTTTTGGTGTCAAAACTAGCACGTAAGTAGGCAGTAGTTTAAGCTCAAACACAAGATTTACTAAGAGGATTTAATGTACCTAATTGCAAGTTTTTAAATACAATTTTCTTCTTCTTTAGATGTTGCATACCTTTGTCGTTGTGATGCCAATTCTACTGATGCATCTATCATGATACTTTCAACAGATGAACCTAAAGAATGGATACGTTGGTTAGAAACACCATGCGGTCGATTAGATGAACAAAAAGGTTCTGATCGTCTTACAGCAAATCATTTTCGTCTATTGCCTGCAGCTAATTTATGCAGTACACAATTTAATGCTGGTGACAGAGTGTTTGAATGTGAAGGAATACGTGTGGAATTGTGAACTAGCTACTTTGCAACAAATAAACACATACAATCACGTACTAACTACAACCTCAACAACGATAATGCATCGTATTAAATTTGTTATTCTGTTTTCATTCATTTGAATTACTAAGTCAATTGAAGTAAACTGAATAGCATAACGAACATTTTCACACACATCCATAAATAAAAGAAATCATATTTGCTTATTGTTTTTCTCTGAATAGTTCCTCACTGCATCATGAATCTGTGGCTAACAAATAATCACATAGTTTCTCAGTTTCAGTTTTATCAACCTACTTGCAGGACATAGACGCGTATACTTTACCTCTAGACTTGTTGACAGTCATCGGTGTTTGTCGGTGTTCTCTTCATCTTCTTATGATCGCCCACGTGATATTTGTTTGTTTGTTTGCCTTAATTTTCTCTTTATAGTTTTTACGATGATAATACTGAATAAGGGAAGTGTATCAATGCAATGAATCTATTTACACCGATGATGAATTCAATAAGTCATATAACTTCCTCTTTGTTCATTCATGTCAATTGGCTTGTATTTCATCATGAAATGTTAACACAACAACGATATTATACAACATTATTATTCAGGCTTTCTATGTTTATTCCGTCAAAAAATAAAAACAGTACCATATTATCTTTCATTTTATTCTGTTTTATTTTCAAAATTTTCATTTGAGATCAATTTACATGTTTGAGTTTATTGATTGTCAAAAAGAAGAGAATAGCGCGAACTTAAACTTATTTACTTATTCAACATTCTATTCTATTACATAATTCAATGTTCAATGTACTGCTTGTTGTTGAACATTGAATTATAATTAGATCAAGTTAATATTAATGAAAATTACAAGTAAGTAAGTAAGTAAGAAATTGACCATGAATGAGTTGGATGTTTAATGTCTAGTGCTAGTGAATGATTCAGTCTGTTACATTTTGTTTTTATTGTTGATTCTTTCTTTCTTTGTTTGTTTTTCTTGAATGTTTCATGTTGTTTGTTTTGTTTTCTCTCAGTTTATTTTGTTTAGTTTAATTTTTTATTTGATTGTTATTCCTACTTGTACTTAGTTCTAAATTATTTTTCTTTTTTTTTCTTCATATTTTGTCATTCAAAGTTGAATGTTTCTGTTTACTTGTTAATTGAATTTGATCAAATTAGCTACATTTTCCTTTAGCTCAATTATCATCTTTTAATTGTCTCATCTACAATTTGCCTAGTTCCAGTTTAAATATGAACGTATCAAACAACAAACAAAACAGAACAGAATAGAAAAAAGATGAAGAAAATTACTTTATTCATTGTTTGTTCATTGTTCATTGGCTTTAGTTATGAGTGTTTATTTTTGTTTGTGTTTTTGTTTGTTGTTGCGTTTGCTATTTGATTGTTTTGTGTTGCTTCTATGCTGATTCATGTTCAACAAGTCAATGATATTCATTTCTACACATTGAATGTATAGAAATGAATATGGTGTCATCTATCCATTTCCATTGACATAATAGTAGACACAGTCATATACGATTAGTGTGTTTTGTTTTTGTATAACTAAGTGAATTGTTTTATTCGTGACTTATTTTGAACAGTTTAATTGGTGTAGTGATGGTGGTGGTGGTGGTGGTGGTTAACATGCAACCTTAAGTGGTTACGATCAACGCTATTCACGATGTTTATTTTTGTTGAATTTCATCATAGACTTACTACGTGAAATAATGCTCCCAATATTTAAATTGTCAGTGAATAGTCTTTTATCATGAGTTCGCTTTGTCGATTTCGAATACACAGTTGATATAGTTATGTTTGGCGTGAATAATGATAGGATGCAAAGTCTTTTGGTAGCTTTAGGCAACAATTTAAGAATGTTGAGAATGTGTTCCTCCCCACTATATATGTAAATAAGTTTGCGTTTAATGCTATTCAACTAAAGATAGTGAGTGAAGTAGTTGAGCCTGTTGATCCCTTCACTTATTTTGGAAGGTTAGTTGGGGAAGTTAGGTTGATGTCTGACAAAATTTTGGTATGCATTGAAAACGCTCGCTTGAATTCTGTTAACTTACCTATGGTTTAGTCAAAATGTCCATCTACTAATCAAATGAGAAGTAGACTAGGCAGCAGTCTGTTGTGATTTGTTGCGTAGAGTTGATAACATTCGTAGGCTTCTAATAGTTAATCGTAGATATCTTGGAAACATCTTTCGCGTTTGTTGATACCACCGAGTAGGTAATAACGAGGTTAGACTCAGTGTATTGATGTAAAGTAAAACAACTTAGATGCGAATCTTCATCGACTGTGGCGTTATATCGGCATTACCGTGACTTCTAAACTCTTGAATTACGAATGAATTAGTGTGCATTATTTAACAGGCTTCTCGTTAATCAGTCTGAAGATAGTTTAATTCACCAATTGATGGCATCTTGATATTCACTATAAATCAAAGAGCAATAAGCAACTATTGAGTTGAAACGCCTTAGTAGAGCAGTTACATGATTGTTATGAAGATCATACTTTGAGATGATGACGGCTTTCTTTTAAGTCACTAAGTCAGAAATACATAGTTTGTACAAAACTTTATTTCTCAATAAACAGTTTGAATGTTGGATAATTTAATTATCATGAGCTTAAGTGTCACAATTATCAATGATCTAATCAAAGTTGTTTCAGACTTTGTAGCTAATGCTTAGCCTTTAGACAATCGTTTACATTTCTTAAATCAGTCATTCAGCAATCTATCGCACAATTTCATGCCTATTTCCGTTGGTGAATTACTTTCATGCAGGAAACATGAATGACGCTTCTAATTTTCAATGATTATCTACTGTTAGTCGATTTCTGAAGTAACTTGAGAAACAATTCGTTGAAATCCAGAGATTCAATTTTTGATCCTGATATCACGAATTGTCTAGAATCAGACAACCATTGATCACCTAGAAGCACTTGACAGATGTTTCGTCATAGTGTGGGACTCCTCAGCAGTGCACATCCACGACCCCGTTAGGGATCGAAACCAGGACTCTCTGGTTCCGCGACGAGCGCTTTATTATTGGACCACTGAGCTAGCTCCTTACGGTTGATACTTCTATTTCAGTCAATTCGTGCTACGTTTGTGATTATGTCATCAATTAATTACAGAATTTGTTATTTCCTTCCAATTATTGTTTCAAGTAGTCTATACATACCAATAGAAGTTTCATACTATAACATAACAGGCATTCAGTTCTCTCTTGTTTATAATGACACTTAATCTTTGCTGAATACAAACAATAAATCCACTCTTGATAACATTCACATTCTATTAAATACAGGATTCTTTTTATTGTTAATTGATCATGGCAATAATCATCTTCATTCCTGACGTGTCCTCGGTAGATTAATCAAAAATAATGTCTCTTTTGTATGACTTATTACAAATTAAATAAAGGTATTCACATCCATTTTCTAAAATACTGAAGAGTATTTGTACTTAAAGTGAAGATTTGTGTTTTCTATGGTGAATGACTTACATTTGAGGTTTCTATTATTCTTCTGCACAACATATTTAGTGTCTTTATGAATTGAATGTCAAACTGTGAACTATTCTAGAAGCTTTAAGTCAATTCATTCTGATGATCATGTCATAGATTGGTTATTTCAATAGACTTCATCTATTCACAGCACAGTTTCATTAAATAATGTACACAATGAACTGTATTACCGACGACAACTACATCTGATGATGTGATAGTCTTCCTCACTTCCACTTACAGTAATAAGAGGAAGCAGTTGAAAAAATATACTGTGCTATCACTTGTATCAATGCATCCATGTAATCGACGACAGAAATAGGAATGATGAAGCTGATTTATAGTAAGTTTACTTAACTGGAATGTTTAATTGCCAAGCCGTCATCATCATGTTGAGCGAATTCGGCAAACCAAACTTCTGATAGAAGTGAGCCATGTGAATTGTTTTGTCACAGTTGACTACCAGATTTTTCTGCTGATCTTGCATTCTATTGACTGTTGTTAACACATGTTCTGTAATTCCTCACCAAGCCCTCTTCAAACCAATTTGTTTTGTTTTATCTCCTTGTGTATTTTTCTTTATTTCGTCGAGCAGTTCTTGTATTGTCATGTGATATTGCCTTGGAATTAAGAAGATTGTTCTTAACGGGACCTTTGGTTTGAATCATTCGGGTCTGCGTAGGATCAATAAAGAGCGAAGCCATTTGATTTCATTCTCTAATGGTCTTGTTTTGTTATTTCTCTGGATTAGATAAGCTTATTTAAATTGCAAGAGATGTAGTTAACCATCTTCTAGAATACATTTGTGTTCATTGGTTGGTATATGTCTTCATTCTTTAGCTGACATTCAAATTCTGTAATGTAGTCTTCTTTGTCCATACCTACTGTTGTGCGTCGTTCGTCATCTGGGAGTCTGTCAATATCTGTTTCCTAACTTTTTCAGTGCATTTGTTCCTAAGTATTCAGTTGAGTATGGCTTTTCGCCCGTAGTTACTATAGTCTGTCTTATTTACTGTTGAGTTTCTTAGTTCATTCTTGGTGTTTTGAATGAAAACTTAAATGCAGGAACGAATTCAGATCTCGAATATTATCTTGTACCACAGATCAATCCATTTTGTAAAAGCTGTTCCTTCGTTTTCATCGATTGTCGTTTCGATAGATTAACTACCTAGTTGTTATTAATTACTTTGCCATAGTGATTATTAGATCTTAATAAGCTTTCACTTGTAGTTGTTTCCTTTAGGTTCTCTGTGGCATCTGATGGATTTCAGAATTACATTGATCTTTGACGTAATCAATTTGTTTACAAACATAATTGAGTGATTGTTGATGTTCTTGAATTGGTGAATTGATCTGGAAGTGGTAGAAGGGTTAGATTAACAATGAAAACTGGGAAACATTCCAAATACCTGTGATGTATTGCATAATGCAGAAACACTTATGTTGTTATATAGTGACAATTGAAGAATTATTGATACAGACTTTCTTGGACTATTGTAATGATCGAAGACAAATAGACTGATTAAACGATGCATTTAGATCTTCCTGTTGATTTAACATGAATTTAAACTGATCAGCTTTTGTTGTTCTATGTGCCTCGATATAGTGATAGTTCAAAAATGTTGTTTACATTCGAGTCCTGGTGTGAATATCAGCCCTGGGGTACAAGTATATTCAACTAATAAGTCCCAAATAAAACGCAATGTACATCCTGGGTTCCGCTTATCATTCACAACTTAACTTAAACGATGCCCATAAAGTTACCAATCCAAAGTTGGATAGGTAGAACATACGACTGATAACCGAATCAGTTTATATTTCAGGAATCCTATTAACATAGATGTTAAACATGTTCCAATAATATTAATGTGAAACAGAGGCAACAATAGTGATCTACAACTGGAATGACAAGTACACAATCGATTGGTAACAGTGCATGAATAAAAAATTCACATAGCAACAGTTAATAGGTCAACTTAGAGATAAGAATAAGGGTAACATAATAATAATAATAATAATAATAATAATAATAATAATAATAATAATGTAATAATAATCATAATAATAATAATAATAATAATAATAATAATAATAATAATAATAATAGAAAGGAAACTAAATGAGATATTCAATTTCATTTACAACCTCTGAGAAAGCAGTTCTAAAAGTTGGTGGTTGTTCTTCAATCGTCCAGTTTATCACTAGTACACTTCACTGTAGGTCACTTTTACTTGTGTTCAGAGTCATTTGATTTATGCATAGATTCAATCTGTTTATGGCTATGAGTACATCGTATAATTATCACATTCCTGTGACAAATAATGTTGGTTTGTTGAATTTAAGCGTTTATACGAAGGTGATTCAAGACTGTCTGGAGCTTCATAGACTATGACACATGACTAGATGTGAGATTAAATAAAGATAAGATTATAGCGAAATTCTCCGCATTTAGTGAGAAAACTATTGACAATATGTCGAAGAGTATGGATTTTCTTAATAAGCCTACATCACTGTTGATGAACCAATGAAAGAAGTATTAACTTTCACATGTTCTAATGACAAACTTTAAGGTTGGAAAAAGGATAAAATCTCATAAAGTGGTGTAAACACATGATCTGTAAATGGAATTGTGTTAATTAACTTCAAATTCACTTAAGATGTAGATTCGAACAATGAAGTAATTAAATCCTTAAAATGTTTTTAATAGAAAATTACAGATTAGTGAAATCGACTTTGAATCAATCAACGGACAAAATGTACAATCTATGAAAATTTGTAATGCATTCAATAACGTCAATAATCAACAACACAATCAAAGTTGTCTACAGTATGGATTGATTGTAAATGATTAACACACTATGAAACCAAACAGCTCTAGATTCACTTCGTCAATTATCATCAATGCCTTCTAGATTACAGCTATGCCCTGATGATGATTGCAAAATATCACGAGGCATAAATGAATGAAGGTTTAATGTTGACGACCACCCCACACCCACTCTCATTTACAATTTACCCTAAACCAACCCCATCTGTGCATAGTGACTATATTTCAGCTTACTCGAGGAAATCTGATCTGTCTCATAAAACGAAGTGGTTGACATAACATTAGTCCTAATCAAGTCAAGTGACCAATTATTGTCAAATGATACCTCGTTTCGTGGTTTTGTTTTGCTACACTGAATATCACAATTGTAATTTTTTCATTAAATTTTGAACTACTTATAAGTTTGTTAGTAGCCAAAGTTTATAAAGAAAATTTTATAAGGAAATGTCTTTCTCATTAGTCTGCTAGTGGTATTAATAATATTTTCTAATAGATAATTCATAAACGACTAAGTGTTCAGTAATAACAAAGTGATTATGGATCTAAAGAAAGAATTATAAATGCGACTGTCGATCCCTTGTGTAGTCGTGGATGCCCACTGCTAAAGAGTCCTATTGTAAGTAGTCCTGGTAATCAGTGGATGTCTATATCAAACTAATTTGCCATATGCGTTAACATTAACAATCTCCATAGCATCCAATTAGAATAATCCTCCTATACTTACTTTGTCTTTTATTGAAATGATCGTCGTAACTTGAACACTTAAACGATGTTAGTTATAACAACCCTTTACCTAGAAGAAATTCATTCATTCTAAAGCTAATGGTGAAGTGTAAAGTCTAGATGTTTATTGATACATTGACTGGAACTTCTTTAAATTCAACATCTTTCTGATTCCTTGAATATGGAATAGTATGAATTGTTCCTAAAATAAAAATCTTCTACATATTCACTTATATTTTCAATTTATTATTAAGTTATTTAAATAAAAACCTCATAGTAACTAAAGTTTACACTTCATCTCTCGCCCAATGCCTCCCCTCCTTTTCCATTAAAACAAACTATTGACCTTAAAGTAAACAAACAATTTTTTAGCGGTCTGTTTGAATTATTGAATTAGTAAATAAAACAAGTTAAAACTAACTAGTTTGTTAAAATAAAAGTTACACATGAATCAATTCAATGTTCAATTAATAATTCGTGTGAGGTTTATTGAAAAAAAATTAAAAGAACAAAATTAAACAAATTTTTTAAATTGACAATAAGCGGAAAATTTAAAATGAAATTGTTTAAGTTAGATTATGGCTAATAGGATGCAACTCATTGATCTGGACTTCGCGAACGGTCTAGCTATTTTAACCAATACATACCAGCAAATACAAGTGAAGACAACCAACGTAGCAGCAATCTTAGCATCAATAGGCCTGAACATACATAAGGGAAAGATCACGATCCTGAAATTCAATATAAACAGCACCGACCCAATTGAACTTATTGGTGAAACTGTGGAAGATGTGGATACTTTCACATACCTGGGGAGCATCATCGATAAACAAGGAGGATCCGATGCAGATGTGAGGGCAAGGAATGTCAAAGCAAGGGCAGCATTGCTAAAGCTGAAAAATATATAGGACTCCAAACAACTATTAACCAAACTCAAAGTCAGACTCTTCAGTTCGAACGTCAAGACAGTTCTTCTCTATGGAGCTGAAACGTGGAGAACTACTGCAAACATCCTCAGGAGGGTACAGGTATTTATTAACAATTGTCTACGCATAATATTGAATGTCTGTTGGCCGAAAACCATCAGCAACAGCCTACTTTGGAATAGAACAAATCAACTTCCAGCCGAAGAGGAAATCAGGAAACGACGTTGGAAATGGGTAGGACATACATTGCGCGAATCATGAGACTGCATCACGAGACAAGCACTGACTTATAAATCTGTTGGAAAACGGAAAAGAGGAAGGCTAGTGAACACACTGCGTCGAGAGCTGAAGGCAGACATTAAATGGTTGAACAGAAACTGGAGACAGCTGGAAAGGATTGCTCAGGATAGAGTTGAATGAAAAATATTGGTGAGCGGCCTATGCTTCTCTGAGAGGGGTAACAGGCGTAAGTAAGTATGTAAGTAATAGCTAATAGGCTGAATACAGGACACAAGATTTGTGTTATTTGAAAATCGTCAGTTGGATGAACTAAACAATACTTGTGAACTATCTCTATATCAAGATAATCCACTGAGAATGCACATAAAGCAAGAGAGACTGATCAACTTCAGTTCAGGACAAATTAACGCGAAGATCGAAATTCATTCTTAATTATACATACATACCTGTTGCACAAGTGTAGCTGTCTAGACTTAGTAGCTTGTAGTTAACTCAGTGCTGTTTGAAATGTTAGAAACTGGGTTCGAGTTGTGATGTAAAACATGTTCACTGGGATGCAGATACATCTAGTTGACTAGTTCCAAGTAGGATGAAACGCGTTTCCTGGATTCCACTTGCCCGACAAAATCCAACGTAAACCTTACTTATGATTATTAACTATACTTAGGCAATCGGCTGAAGATGTATATATGGTAATAGAGACTAATGAGTTTCAGTCCTTAACAAATCAACGGTATGATCTAAATACATTCTAATTAAAACGGAATATCTTATATTTGTGTGGATTGCTTTAATTGTATTAAAACAAATTCATTAGGTTAATTAGTGAATCAATTAACTGATAATGATCTCTGTTTGGTGATCATAGATTACCTTGATCTATTATTCCATGAATGTATATATTATCTTCTTAAAGGATACATGAAAAATGTTTCAGTACGTATGTTTTAATGAATATTGAATAACTCACTAGACCATATGATTGTTAACTGATTAGGTAAGTTAATGTACCATTGATTAATGCTAATTTGATCACCTGGAAGCACTGGACAGCTGTTTCATCCTAGTATGGGACTCCTCAGCAGTGCGCATCTACGACCCTGTTGGGGATCGAACCAATCAGATGATCAATAGTTGTCTGGTTCAGATCAATTCGTGATATCAGCACTAACAGAATAACTATCTCCACAACAACCCTCTTAAATGTAATGCTTATTTGTCTGTTAGTATGTACACACAATGTAAAACCTGACACATACGTGCATCGTTTAAGTTGCCCTATCTCAGTAACAAAGCAAAATAAACCTGAAATAAGTCGATATAGTAGTTAGGTCATTTGTAATAAGAGATAAGCTTGGATATATAGATTATTGTATAAAAAGAAAGAATTAATTTGTGTAAATGAAGGCATAATGTTGTTTGATGATGAAAGTTTAAAGAGTGGACAAGGAGTGAAATCACCTGTGTCTCTGTAGATAATTCCAAATCATGTCACTTAGAGTCTCCAAGCATTAGTTACAACATCTGCGTGAACGTCGAAATGAATAGTCTGCATCCACCAACTACTTGTTTAAGATTCACCAGATTATTGTTACCGATGATTGGAGATCGTGACATTGATTAGAATTGACCGTAGTAGCGCGAGTGTATTCATTCTGGTGTTTTAAACTCAAACCGTCAGGTTAAAATTATATGACGCCTTTCCTGCAGCAAATTAATTCTTCTTGACTGTGCTATATTCCATATAACTACACTACAACCTTTCGAAGTAACTACTACTTCTACTAAATTAGTGTTCATCATGCTGTGCTGTTTATTTAACTTAAAAGTGAATGATGTCATGTAAATGTGGTTTATCTTCATAGAAAATTGTTTCACTTACTATGATAATCATTAAAATAACAATCACGTTTTTATTGTTTGATTTGGACTGCGACTGACAAGTGAATTATATGATGCGAGTTTCGTCCCATTTCGGACTCATCAGCGACATAAATTGATCAATTACCGTTCAAGACAAATCGACAGAAAAAAATAAATGCATTCTAATCATCAACTACAATGTCAATGTTACAGATAAATATCTGAAGACAATTCCTATTTTACTACACCTACCATTTAAGGATTTCAACATAGGGCTTGCCAAATGGCGCAGTTTGATTATTTCCGCAGTATGTGTTTTATCCACTTTCAGAGTTTTTTCTAACTTTTTCCTTAGCTGGAAATCAGTCTATTCTCTTCCACAGCAGGATGTTGCTGATGGTGTCTGCCAAACAGATCTCGAGTATCATGAACAGACGGACGTTTGTAAATACATGTGACTTTTGAGTAATGCTTCTCATAGTCCTCCAAGCCTCAGCTCAATTAAACCTCTTTTCTATATTGTTAATTCAAAACATCCTAACCTCATATATAAGTGTTAAATGGTATTTGACACATATTTCAATACTTAATGATTGATATATCTTATTATATACATTTAACTATATATTCTCTTTACTTCATTCATTTTCATCGAAGGGTAACTGACTGACATCCGATGTGAATGAACTCCTTTAGTCATATCTTCTCAATAGAACTCTAAAAATTACCTCTTCAATGGATCCTTATATTATCATTAGTGCTCATACGTTATGAGGTATCGTATACAAATAACTAATACACGATAAACATTTCTATACTTTATTTGTTAGTGTTGGTTATTAAGCAATTATCGTGATACCAGTAGATCCATGATCCGACAGAATACCGAAATAGAGGAAGTGGATAACTGAAGAGTATCATACTAGAACAAAACAACTGATTAATGCCTGTCTGACTTTCAGTAGTATCCAAATGAATTCAATCTATGATGAATACAAACAACTTTGATTACAATCCTAATGAAACTAACTTAACCTAAGCATGACTGATTGATGTTACTAGGTGACTAATTGAATTCAAATCTACTTTCAATAGAATTGAGTTGTTTAGTCGTTAAGGTTGTCTGATTTCTATTGATCACATTACAGTAGAAATGATGAACTCAGTGATTAAATATAAAAGTACAATTTTACTTTGCATTACAGTCTAAGTAGGTTTACTACTACTTACATTAAACAAACATAAACATTCTAAGTATAGTAACGCCCATGTCTGGTTTTATCCGACTATTTTTAAGCATAACTGGTTGGATCAGTCACAGATTGATATTGGTATGGTACCGTTTAAAACTTGGGAGTAATAAATGACTGTTTCATCCCAGTATAAGCCTTCTTATCAATGAACACTGTTGATTCCACTAGTGAATCTAACGCAGGGCATTGAGGTCACTTAGTGGATGCCTAACTACCAATATCACAAAGTCAGATATCTAAAGTAGTTTAAACTTGAACTGATTTCATAGATTATGACTAATTGTCTAGACTGTCATTGGTTTCACCAAGTTGATGAAATTCAGGGCAGCTTGCAGTTAGCTTTTATGAAATTTAATAGGCAGAGATTATAAATCAACTTATTACATCATACTCGATTTCATAGTTGATAACCTCAACAACAGCTAATTAAAATGATCATCATGTACTTAGTAGTGACTGATTTCTAAAATGGGTTTTATAGAGCTCTATTGAGAAGACTTGACTAGTGAAGTTTGATAATATTCAATTGGATTAGATTGTGAAATATTTGATGGTTAGTTAGGATCATGAATGTACACTGACTGACAGGTAAGTCTCAAATTAAGAAGGAATAACTGTTCAGCAATTTATAATTACAGTACATTTGAATTTTCCTGTTGAATTATCGTGGACTGAAGTTGATCAGTCTTGTTTGCTATAGATACATCCAGGGCCGATTATCTCGATATAGTGATAATTCACAAGTATTAGATAAGTTGTATTGTAGCTAGTAAGCGGAATCAACGACGCGCAATTCGTCCTACTTGACATTCGTCAGCTACATGTAACTGCATTCCTTTGTTGATATTCACACAGAGACTTGAATTTAGTTTGTGTCGTCTTAAAGGAAAGATCCCAATGCATTAGTGTGCCTGTCTGAATTCAGTAGCCTTAAAGTAAACACGGTGACGTTTAACATAAGACGGACAAAGCTTAACCATTTTCAGTAGACGAACTGTCAATTTAATTGATTTATGGTACAAAGTTACGATCACTTAGTATGACTGACGACAATAACATTCTTATTAAGATGACTTTGTATTATTCCCATTGATTTGTTATAGACTGAAGCTAGTAAGTCTCTCAGATAAGCAGCTTGAACATCTGAGTTTACAAATACCCCAATCACACTCACCAATTTATAGCTGGTTTTACTCATTCAGATAGTAACTGTAAGTGAGTATTTATTCAGTAAAAACGAGTGACACAAGGAATGGTATACAGATTTTACTTGACTAAGGTAATTATCAGCATGCAAATTACATCATTACTACACATTTAATTGTTCATTTATCCACATAACACCATTGTTGTAAAATGTTTCTTAGAAACGGAAATTGCCTTTTGTGTGCACTTCTAGTGATTATGTTTAGGCATAAGCTTAAGGTTAGGCATAAGCTAAGATCAAATTGTTCAATACAAACATGAAGACAGTTCTAGTGTTTAAACTGCTTAAACTTGGGGAACTGTTGAAGCGTCATTTAAAAGATACAGATATTTATAAACGATTGTCTATGTAAGAAACCGCGGATCCACTAATCAGACACTGGAAGAACTGGAAAGGAGAGCCCAAAATAGAGTTAGTTAGAGAATACTGGTTGGAGACTAATGCTCCACGATTAATAACAACCAAATTTCAGTGGTTTCGTTTTATTGAATTGGATGATGTGGTTGAGAAGCACACGGTTTCATCGAATAACACTTCACAGTAAAGTGGGCATAAAAAGTTTCTCTATAACTGACTAACGGCTTCTTTTCTTGACTCAGTGTTTGACTGGTTATTGTCTATAATTGTGTTATTGTCACACATTGAGGTTTTCTTAATTTGACATGACATCTTATCTTATATTTAATAGTCCTTCGCGTTTGATTGGTTATTAAATCATGTCACCTGAATAAAATGTCTCCCTGATCTATATACACATTTTCATGTGCAGTGATATCAATCAAGGCTTGTCAAAGTGTTTGGCAGATTGTTGGTGTTGATATTGATGTAGACGTGGGGGATAGCCAGTTTGTCTGATGCTAGATTTGTGATAATTGATTCATTTAATCTACCAGATGATGTTAATTTCATCATTATTCTTTGTTATATCTTTTGATTAACATAGAAAATTGGGGACTGAAGTCACTTATCGGTGAAAAGGTAGTCAAACTGATGTGTCAACTAGTAAAGTTGAAAGGCTAACCAATACAAGATCAGGAGTCAAATCCAACATAAAATACCTCAATACACGAATACATGGTGACAACAAAATTACATAGAACAACCATTCAGATATCAGTGCGATAAAGAACACAATAAGTCAATTAAACATAAGTTCTTTATGGTCTCTACATTGTGATGAATAACAACACATGATACTGTCTTGTAGGTTGATGCAAACAGTGCAACAAAACTGAAAACTTTTAATGAATGTCTTTGAAATCTTCCTCATAAGTTAAAACTTCTCTAATGAAGTAGATTACAGCCAATATCAGCTTTCGAGTAATTAAATTATCGAAGTTATTTTTAGAGTTCTAGTCAAAAAATATAACCAATGGAGTCCAGCCATGTAAGATGTGAGGCATCTACCTGCCGATGGCAGTAAATGAGGTTGCGTAAATATATAAAGAATCGATTGAGTGAGGAATATCAACTGTTGGGAGCCAGCTCCGAGTTCACTGAAGATTTTAAAGGTCTTTGGCTTGATCGTGGAGTGGGTCATGGAAACTCGCTGATGAAGAGTTTCAAACTAGAACGAAACAGCTGTTCAGTTCTTCCTCATTGTCTAATATAGACCAGTTTGTGATATCAAATTAAAATAAACCATTTCTGAAATCAATTATGCAGGGTTTGAAATACAAAATCAAAAATATCCCAAACCAGACAATTTTAATTGATCTTTCAGTAATAAATAAAACTACATACGTTGTTAGTTATTTCATTGAATGTTTTCAATAGATGCAAACCGATTCCATCTGCGTAACACAGTTGAATATGATCTACGGTAATCAATCAATTACTGATCGACTATAAGATACATTTCAGTTAAGTATCGTGTTGTTCTACTTTTGAAATACTTCAGGTTAACGGACACCTAACCCTACACTAATGAACCATCACAATTCACTTACAATAATTAGCTCACTAGTGAGAAACTTCAGAATGTTTGTGAAACTTTTGTGAGAATTCATGTCTACTGAAGTTCAGACTTGCCGGGATTGAGACATTTGGCACTAATGACAATGAATGATCGTCACGCTATATCACAAATCGATAGAAGTGTCGATTGGATGCCAGCCCGTTAGTGCAGAAGGTTAGGTGTTCGGCAACCTGAAGCCCATGAAGCGAAATGTATGGTACTCACTACCGAGAAGTTCCACACGAGAACGAAACAGCTCTTAAGTGCTCTCTGATTCTCAATGATACCTTGCCAACAACAAGATGAGATGCATTCAATCAATATCATGCTAGTTGAATGGAGTGACTACTACGTGTAAACAATAGTTGTGTAATGCACAAATATGAAATTCTGTTCTTATGAGTCCTCGATGAAATGTGGTAAAAAATCATAATAAGTCAGTTTAGGGTAGACAATGAATTCAAAAGGTGTGGTGAGTGGGGTGACGTAATAATTGTCTTCAGCTTTAAACCGTGGTAAATGTAAACGTTACGTAAGCTTCATTTAGACACATAATTTTTCTTCCGTCATCAGGTATGTTGTCCATTGATTCCGTAATTGAAACAGACGAAAGACTACCATTGATTTTATAAATGACTTAAGACAATGAATGTATTTTGATCAGAAGGCCTGTGCTTACAAGATGTCCAGTAAATATACTTTTTATTAATCCACTCTCACCTATTCACAATCATGCTGGATGATCTTCTTGAATCCAACGACCGATATAACGTGGCGTTACATAAGCACTGAAATGTGATCAGATTCAGGAGTTTATCTTTTAATTTATTGTTGGATAAAGAAAGACTAGATGACAGAAATCTTAAGTTGTGGTACATTTGTGTTATTTTAGCTATGATGGATTAATGGTTGAGAAGATGGTCAGGTGATGTTTCATAATTGAATGAACATAGAACTGACTATACATTGATGAGCAGTTGATTTCCTTACGCTTGGTGCATAATTAGTACCAATGTGATTTTGCATATTTCCTTATTTACATCACGATCAATAATAGAGATACTTTGTCTGATGTTACATTTATTAATGTATTCAATTATATGTATCAGTGTAGCTCGTTTGTAAACATCCTTCAGCCTCATGTGTACTAATGAAGTATTCGAATCCTACGAAGTAAACTCATCCATTCACTAACTTAGATTTATATCTTACCTTAATTCATGTTATAATATGATCAATACAAGTTAACTGTAGAAGATACTGTCTTTGAAGTCAACTATGACATGAACCAAGTCACTGTGACTAACTAGTTTGCATAAATAGATAGATCATTTAGAATAACAAGCAGACTATATGTACATCTATTACCTATACCATTTATCTCTATAGTAACTGAAATGAGAATTTCATCATTAGACTTCAGCTAACTTTATTATTCTGAAGGTTAACAGTTTGATGTGTGACATGAAATTCTTCTTTCCTATCCCAAGTAGGATAATAAATGTGACCTGTCACTGTAGTATCTTACGATACGTTGAAAGTGTTGTTCATTACATCATAGTGTCTTATATGACTTACTTAACTACTGTAACCCTAATCCATTCAAATATGTTCTACACTCTTCTGTTATCTCTTGCTAAATGTCTATACAAGTTAAAGTAACTTCATCATTAAAATGAGTTTTATCACTGATTATTATAACCTGATGAAACATTGTTAAGTAGGAAATACCTGATATCTACTTAATTTTATGTTGATACTTCACTAGAAATGTTACATCATCAAAGTACTTTTAGATATTTAAGTGAAGAACAATCAGTTCATGAAATTATCCAATGATCATTTACATCTCAGTGGTGTGCATATGCATGTTGAATAGAAAGCTGAGTACATGTATGCAACAGTTCATGATTTCAAACTTTGTTAACGTAATACAATCATCATGAAATAAGTTGAAACAAAAGTTACGTCATAGTAGAAATTGAACGATCTGGGTGTATAGAACATAATACTGACAAAAAGTTAGTTCTTGAAAAGAAATAACAACATTTTAAGTTCACGTTTTAAGGTAGGACAAAAGGTGAATACACCTGTGTCATTATGACCAATTTCGTGCCATGTCACATCAAGTTTCCAAACACTGGTTACAACATTTGAGTGGATTACAACTAGGTAGTCTGCATCCATCAACACACTTCAGATCAACAGTCAGTGATGCTGTAGATCCACTTGCTCACTAGTAAGCAACAATAAGTTGACATCATGAAGTTAAAGGTAAAACATTATGATTTATGAAGTTCATTATTATTCAAGAAATCGATCTGATATCGACTACTTACATCATACATAACATCGAAGGTGTACAATTCTGAAAATTTTCAAATATCTACAAGTTATTTATTCATACATTCATTAGTTCTTATTAGTGTCTACCTCTTATGTTCTGATCTTCGATTCAATATACATGAGACTTTGTGGCAACCAATAGAGCAATCGATTAAAACAAGACCGATTATCTTACACTCATTAATCTGCCTCATCACTACTAATCCTAACATGGAGTGGGATGGACACAAAAATTTCCTAAACTAACCATCTACAGTCAAAGTCAATATTTCAAGCCAGTCTTTCTATACACAGGAATATTAGTTTGTACATCCGACAGCTTCAACAAAAGAAAAGAAAAGCTGCCGTCAATACAAGTGAAATATGATAATCATAGTGGAATAAGAGTAAGACATTATACTTCATGCTGGTGAATTGATACAATAACAGTTGAGTGTATCAAATTAGAAGATTAAGATGAAGTGACTATACAACTAATCGTGATGAAATATATTTCATCGTTATGTAATCAAAATAAAGAAAAGTGATATGATAAAGGATAAGTGATGAAAGTCAATGTAATCATGATACGTCACTTCATCTATCACTAACTACTCTCTTCACTTCACTCAATATTCAACTTGGTTATATTCTACTGAATTGGATTATTTACAATATTGAATTGAGTATGTCTGAGTGATTAATTCAAGTTAATTTCATCTTATTTGTTCTAGACTCAGTAACATAACGGATATTCAGTAGGAAAGTTTCTCTAATCCCTGTTGTTGTTAGTGGTGGTGGTGGTAGTGGTGTTGTTGTGTGGGGTAATCGATGATTAGATACCTAATATGACTGTTTTAAGTTGTTTTTCTTTCATATAGGACTGGATTGACTATGACGATTTGTTTCAGATAGTAAAAGATCAATCAAATGCCAACTGTGTGAATCGAATATCCTTGTAAACAATGTCAATGAATGAAGTTTAAGAGAACATGATTAGATGAAGATGAATAAGGATGGCATGTTTTGATGTTTGTACATTATTCACAGTAGTTAACATTAATATTTCATTAGACATTATGCATGAATATTTACTTGTAGACAATGACGAAGTGATTAGAACTTCAGTGTTCCCAGTAGTTGCCAACTGAAAACGAATACACTGTCAAATGTGTCTGTTTATGTAAATTCTGGCTTAAGTAAGTAGATGATACGTTTTATTATTATAAAACTAGATGGATCAGATTAACCTTTTTGAAATAGTCAACAGTATTTACAACAACATCATTTCACAAAGAAACTCAAATTATCGTTTGTCGACTGTTTAGTTGAATGTAGATAACTTAATTGTCTTAGGAATAAGATTAAGTTTTTGGAAACTAACGTCGTCTGGATGATGCCTAGACTATAAATCAGTGTATGTCAAATCCACGATCGTGAAAGTTGTTGGAAACCTGTTAAACAGAATCCACAATCAGTCACAGATACGAAACATTAAGAAAATGAATTAAACGTAGTGATGTTCTCATTAATGATGAACATCTATCCTAGGAATCTTGTCAAAAATATACTTTAGGAAAAAACGTAATGGAAAACGCAAACCGAAGGTTAAACTAAAAGAGTCGATTGACATTGTAGTTGTGCCTAACAGAAATGGAACATACTAAAAGATAAAACGATTTTTAAATCGATATTGTATACGTATCTTCTACCGGATAAACAATCCAACAGACCTTGCACTTCTAAATATCAAGAATAGAGTATCGAAGCAATTCCAAATAAACTGTGTCTATAAGGGGAAATGCAAGGAATGTTATGCTACACACGTAGGAAATGCATTACGACAGTTAAATGTAAGGATGAAGGAACACATACTTTCTTTAAAGCAAATTCCTAACTCCTCTGAAGATCTAAGAAAACTTGAAAATATGTCATCAATATTATTACATTCAATAAAATCAGGGTACAACATCAAATTCAACAGAGCTGAAATTTTTCAAAAAGACTTATTCGGATCGAACAATGACTAACATCTGAAACTATATACATATGGGCAAATTCCAACAATATAAACCAAAGAGATGGATTACTGCCAGCTGCATGACGACAACTAATAATTGACTGAATGATTTCCGACATTATCTATTCACTCCAACATTCGAGAATATTCCAATTATTGATTGATTGATTGAGTGATTACACAGTTCAACGTGTTGTTACCAACAGTGAAAATATACATCCAATCATCATTGTCATATCGATTTATTTTGTTGCTCAAATTTACATGACAATAAGTCAGTCTTCAGATTGTCAATTCCTTTTCTGTGAACATAATCCAGGACTGTGTATGTACACAATCTATTACAATAGGCAAATACAAAGGCATTGCTCACCTTTTATCCACAACAGTTCAATATTAGTTCATTTATAATGACTTCAGTAAAATTAGGTTCATACTGTGCATACGACTGGATAACAAAAATGGCACTTCTGCAGCTCATTTACATGTATATTCGATAATTATTCAAGTTGATCTAGGAAGGCGTAAAATGGTACTTACCTCCCTACAGTAGTCGACCAATTATTTAGAGAGAATAGTTTATGAGTCACTTTTGATCGTTATGATAGTTTATTGTAATCACAAAGTGTACACTCTTAAGAAATCAGTTACTTCTCTTTTCACATCGCTGTGGTTTATCCCTGGGTTGCTTCTCACTTCATAGGCGTATCATGAGATGTTGATTTCATGAAGTTTCGGGGGGTGGGGGAGTTAAACATTTAAAATACAATCATTCGAATATTCATTTAGATCGTGTATGTGCCCCTACGAAATAAAATTCAATGATATATTCGGAGGAAAACGCTTAGCGCCAATATTCCTGCCAGGTGAATGATACTAGTTGATCTTATGAAGCTATAACCCATAACTTGTAAACTTTTAACCCCTGACTCCATTGTTACCTAGTTTAACTGCATTTAATCTGTTCTCCTAGACATCTGTTATCTTCACCAAGATATACCAAGCAATTCGTTCGACATTAGTTGAAATCTCTACTTTCTTCATTCATTACCACTGTCTATTTGTTTAACTATTTTGACATCTTCATCAAAAGTAACTTTTGATTGAATGTTGTGAAGAGTTTGCAAATTTCTACTTGACATAACAAGATGCTTTCAGTTCGAAGAAATAGTTAATGAAGATCAATTAGTGTTTGACATTGTTTTCATCGTCTAACATCTTGTATAGGAGTCCAATATTAGAAACAACAACACTGATTATCAGTCGGCATCTATTTATAGTAGATTCATGATGTAATACTTTGAATATCATGACTTTAGTAAATAATGTATCAAGTTCTATGACAGTTATTTGATTCTGTTATAGAACATCTCATTAACGGTGTGTATTCACGACTCATTTACAGTAGATCAATTCTAGGGCCTGTAAGTTTTGCCACAAACCCTTAACCATGAGTCAATTTAGCTAATGTCATACATTTGAAACTTTCAACTTTACTTAGTTCTTGATGTATTTTAGACCGCTTCATTCATTTCCACTAGTGGATAACTTCTAAATTCTTTATATGATTTAAATAAACTAAACTTGTTTACCCTCTAATCCATCACGAATTACCTTCTGAAATTATGAATCCGCAGAATTAGTGTTGTGAAGTTTCATGACATCGATTAATTCAGGAAAATCATAGTCAGATAAAAAGTTTTTCCTGAAAACAATCAGTAGATAAGAGTTACATTGAAGTAGAACTGCCGAATGAATATGTCAACAGTATCTTTATATTAAGATATAGCAAACAGTAAAGGTTATAAGCCAAGAAGAGGAAAAATTACTGTTTTACATAGAAAAACAGATCAGTAAATTGAAATAGCAGTGTAATCAAATGGGTAAAGTGATGCCACTTGAGATTGTAATCTAAATCTCAATAGCCAACACGTTCTAAAAATGCTTTGTGAATTTACAAGCTACTTAAGTAGTTCAACGATACAATAAAAATAAAATTGATAAAGAAGACTTTTTCAGTGGTGCTGAATTTGATGTCACGAAATAGTCTAACTTAGATTTTGATTAAAAATCAATAATTAAAAATTCAAGATAACAGTTTTGTCTTAGCACAGAATTTCATAGCAGTGGATAATTTAGATCTTAGCATAAGCAATGGAGACCTGGATGTAATGGGAAACAAAATCGTTAACACCCTTGGGCTGGCTGGCATTTGACCATTGATATCACTAAATTTAATTAGTCTGCGACATTTTTATGCTTCATCATACACTAATATAGGTGAGTGGAGCTACCTTATACCCATGGTGATGGTTTAATTGCAATGCTGATGACTTCTTCTTGCGAATGCTCGAGTAATTACTTCCACAACTAGTTACATCATATTGAATGATTTGTTTTATTGGCTCATCAGGAATTAATGTGTGCATCCTGAGCGGAGTGTCTCAATATGGCTATTAATCACAATTCTTACTCAAGTTGGATTATATCTAACAAGCGGAATCCAGAAAGCGTGTTTCGTCTTATTTCGGACTCGTCAATTGGATGTACTTGCTTAATATACTTGCCTTACGAATGTATAATAGTGTCCATTATGTTCATCATATTTTACTTGTTGTAAAATACGCTCGATGATGTAGAAAATTTTATGTAATTTGGCAGGATTATCGACAAACAAAGAGAGTCTGTTACTTGCATGTGAATGCATGGATTGGCAAAACAAAAGCAGTATCCCTACAACTAAAAAGCATCTGAAACTCATACCACATGTCATCCGGCGTCGAAATGACAAATTTCAATACAAACGTGAAGACACTTCTATTTTATTGGACTGAAGCTTGTTCGAAGAACTACGAAATGCATCATCCAAAAGATACAAGTATTTATAAACAGCTGTCTGAACAAAATACTTCAGATCAATCAGCCAGATACCATTATCAACAACTATTTTGTGTCAGAAAAGAAATCGATTTCTTGGTGAAGAATAAATAGAAAAGAGCACTCTGGTGGTGAATGGGATTCACATTGAGGAAATCATCAAACTACATTATAGGATAAACATTATATTGTAATCCTAAAGATCAAAGGAAAAGAAAAAGATTTAACAATATATTAGCCTGAAAATTGTAAGTGGACATATAAAGCCTGATTAGAACTTGAGAAGAATTGGAAAGAAAGAGTTCAGGACAAAATAGATTGAAAAATACTGGTCAGCAGCCTAAGCTCCAAGTAGAATGACAGGCAAATAAATAGAATAAATGATTATTGTTTGTCAATGCTGATATCACGAATTGACCTGAACTAGACAACCATTGATCCCCTGGAAGCACTGAACAGCTGTTTTGTCCTGGTATGGGACTCACTAGTCACTCGTTCCTTGAGGTAATTCCTGGAATTATAGTGTGAAGACGTGACCGATGAAGTCGAGTGTGAGGCATAACATTCATCATTCTCATCATCATCATCATCATCATCATCATCATCATCATCATCATCATCATCATCATCATCATCATCATCATCATCATCATCATCATTTGAATGTGACATAGTCTACATTTCATTTTCAATCTTTGTTGAATTATCATTTTAACTCTATGACGTAGCATCTTCTGGCTTCAGTAGACTAATTAATCTGGAGAAAACACATTCCTAGTAACAGTCGAATTACTGATAATTGTAGTTTGAGTAACACAACATCCCGTAAACTAATGAATACCAGTGAAGAGTTTTGGAATGTGGCAACTCTTGTCGACATAATCATCAATTATTTATTACATTTTTGTTCTCATTTGATGTCACGAATTCGTTTGAATTAGACAACCATTGTTTACGAAGAAGCACTGGACAGTTGTTTCATTCTTGTCTGAGTCTCTTCAGTAGTGGGCATTACTTAATGAAACTGTACATTCCTATTGATAGAATCATTAATCTGAATTGACTTATGTTTCTTATTGAGTATTGATTTTGTGCCTTATTGACTTTTATAGATTTCATTCATCTATAGTGACGTTGTACATGAAGACAAGAAAATATTGGTTACAATAATCATTATTTGACTAAATATGGTCTAATGGAGGAGACATTCAATCCTGACCAAGTTATCCTGTATATGTTGATCATCGAAGATTGAATGAACTACTTCACCTCGTTACGCCCAACATTCTTTCATTGATATAATTGATTAGGAGGAGTAGAATGAGAACTTGCAGCATCATGTTTCACAAATCAATCATATTTATCCAAGTTATTATCTGCTAAAATGTAGTTCCATCTAGTAAGACTGGATCTTCTATACAGAATGCATTGAAGAAACAAAACCATTTGAGAAGTATGGCATAGATGAACCAGAAATCAGTCGGAAACTACATAAGTCAAGCAGATACCTTATTCTAATGAAATCAAGTAGAGTATGACTATTAGTCAATCCTAATGCAACATCTACACATTGAGCTTAAATTAGAACGAATAACTTACAAATTTGAATTATCTATATAATCCAACTACCAGTCGGGGTGTAGGGTACACACTGCTGAAGAATCTTATATCAGGACAAAACAGCTATCCAATCCTCCATGGTTTTCAGTGCTTTCCTACCAACAATAAAGCGTAATAAATCCAAATGATAAAAAGTATTACGTATCTTCACGAAATCATCTCAATTCAGTGTGATATACGTCATTATCATTTTTATCTAATTTAAGTAGGATTTAAGTAGTACGTACTCTGTTAATTAATGCTAATTTTTAAGTCTATAAGAATCTAAATCAATAATTATTATGACACAAGAGTTACAAATGTAAAAACCATAAGTTTTATTTGAGTTAGATTGTAACTGATAAGCTGAAGTCACGATAAGCATTTAGTCCTAATTGACACTCGTCAGCTGCATCCAAGTGTTGATGTTCACATTGGGACTCGAACTCAGTATGATTCGTGACAAACACTACAGCTTTCACCACTAGTCCAGACAGCTGTACTAGTGAAATGACAATGAACAATAAGATGCAAGTAATGTGAACCTTGTCAGGAGAATGCAGAATGAATTACAAAAACTAAGACATTAAATCAAACTGTGGCTGATGTGGTTTTTATATAAAACAGTAGTGTTATTATACAGTTGTGTCTGTACTTATTGAATTCCAAAATACAAATTAAATCCACGTGTGTTCTGTGTCTTCTTGATTATTTCATGATAAGTTCCGCTAGTTACTATCCAAAATTCTCAGAAATACTATATCCACTGTATGATTCACATTCTAATAATCATTAGTCATCAGTTGGCATTGTATTCAATGATGGTGTCCAACTCCATAATTCCTAATTCACATGGTCATATCACATTTCTCAAGTGTGTAGGATTCTTAAGAGAATACTTAACTTCGAACAGATAACTTTGATGCACATGATCCAGGTAGTCTCCTGAATGTATTCACAATTCAACTACTGACAATAATAGTGTTGACGTTGTTATCACGTTCTACTTATTTTACATTCAAATCGAGGTTTATTAGGCATTTCTGAATTACTTAATTTCATTCACATGAAGAGAGAAAAACAATTAGGCAATGAGAACACTTTACTATTAGGCCATCAAGCATTTGAATAACATTAGAACGTTTTGAGAGGATCTATCTGACTTTATGCAAATCCTACTATTCGACGCCAACTAAACCACCGGTGTTGATAATTAAGTGAGACTTAAACATTCTAAGTTTTATCCACGATAGGTTCGCAAGCCAACAATGATGATTAAGAGATGATAAGTGAGAAATCATCCAGTTCTCTATGGGTCTTAATGGTACCCAACTGAGACTGATTTGTAACAAACACAAATTAATCACATAGAAAACGTACGTGCATAGAATCACGTCACATTCATTCTCAGTCAGCGTGTCAATGAATATCTTGCAAACAATTTTCAATTTCGAACTGTAACATCAGTGATTACGATCGATTCAAAATCAAATAATCTAACATGAACAAATACCGAAGTGATTAACTGTTCTATTCAACAGATGCTTTATACTGGTGCCATTTTAATTGTTTGAATTGATGCCGTATTGATGATTGAAGGTCTACAATATCACAATGTTTACAGATTAACTCTAGAGAACATCGATCGCCTTTTTGATTTTCATCTTATCAGATTGTTTTTTGCTTTATACAAATTGATGACTAAATATTCATTTTTTTGATTCAGACAATACACCGAAGAGAAATGTTATGCCATGAAACAGTGTGAGTTCTATTCATTTCCTCAGTTTTGTATAGAACTCGACATAAAGATGGTCGGTAGTCATCGTCGAAACAGTCCGGTCACGGATCCAGATAATCGGTAATTAGAGCTCCATTCCTTTCAAGATTTTGATTGTGATATTATGACTAAGGCTAATTTACATGACAATTAGGTAGAGAAGCATTTCCTATTGACTATTGGTAATCAACAGCGAATCAGAATACAGAATTCACAGTTGTGTATCATTTAGATTAGTGATTATAGTTTGACTGAATATAATTGTAGCGTATTTTCAACATCCCGTTGATTTATGATGCGCTGAAATTGATCATACTGTGTTGCGTTATGCACATTCTGAGTGAATTGCCGAGATATGTCTGTCGTTTACAAGTATGATTACATGTAGATAGTGGTTGGCAAGTAAAATCCAAAACGTGCGATTAGTCCCATGTTGAACTTTTTAACTGGATGGGAATTTCAGTTGTATGAAAGTAGTCTGCTTAACATACACATATTGCGATAGAAACTGATAAATATTAGTCCATATTAAACCAACGGGAAAATTAATACACTCAAATCATGCCTACACATTGGTTTCACAAATGTAAGTGGCTAAACTCAGTGACCTGATGATGAACGAGCTGTGTTTGACTCCCTGTGTAAACATCAACACTAGAATGTTTGTACATCTAGCTGACATAACGCAAACAATGGGAAAAATACTTTCTGGAGTCCATATGCCATCTATCGTTCAAATTAAATTTCAACTGGATGCTTGGTATTTGTTGGATACCAAGAGCTACTCTCTGATTATCTGATGAACCATCATCAAGGAGATGATCAAAGATGTGAGTTATCGAATATAAGTATGAGGCATAATGCAACAATGTATACAGTATCTATCCGGTCAAATGTTCAGAATGGTTCGCTTTTATGAACCTGAGTCATTATATGCGGAATAAGTAGTCACAGTGTGGTAGACGATGAATGATCTTTATACGTGTATGTAACTCATATCTATGACGAAATACTTCATGAGAATTCTCATAGATCCTGTGTAATCACCAACTACATTATAAGACAATGTTGGATTGAGAAACAGTATACACATTTATTGAGAGATTATAACTGAATTTAAGGACTAGTAATTAGTACTCATTGTGATGTCAGTACTACATCATTTCATCTACCAATACTGTTCGGGATCAATCAGTCAATGAATCAGTGTCTGTTACCTCAAATGGAGTATAAGCGGCAGCAGCTCCGGATTCTCTTCAATATATTACTTAGCTTTCCATTATCGCATGTATACTACAGAGTGACGGAACAACCAAACTAACTGTAATTACCTTCTTGAATTAGGTCACTTTATCATATTTACAAGTCGAACAAGATAATAAATAGTTTAACAGACAGGATTGTGTAAGTCATTTGTTTATTGTACTAAGACCCACCGATTGCTTCTGAGTTACATCATTTCTTGAGTATGACTATGATTCGCCTAATCTCAATAACAGTGAAGATATTCTGATGACCTAATGTCATTTATTGATTTCGTCGTAGAAATACGACGTCTGAAACAAATGCAAAGTACCATTAGATAATTAATAGCAAAAAGACAAATATTTACCAATCCCACTTTGTATTTTACTTATTACATTAACAAGAAAACAAAGTGAGTGTTATCAATGTAATGTTACTCCAATCTAAGTCATACACGGTTGACAATTGAATTGTTAATTAAGAATTTTGTACCCGCATACGACCATTCCAACTATGAATAATCCAATGAATATGCATGCAGAAACAATACCCACAATGTAGTAAATGTTGCTGGATCCAATTTTCAGAGGTTGAGACTCAGTTGTTTCTGTTTGGTCCAAACAACTACATGGTGATTCTTTCTGGAAATGTGAAAAAACAATCTGATTATTTGCCATGAAATGATCTTTGTAAAGAAGAATCTTTGATCAACCTATCACAATGGTGTTTACTGATTATGTAATTGAAATGTGTAGAACACATACATGAAAATCACTCAAATACCTTGAATGGAAACATCAATTGTGTGACTGATGTGTTTCAGCTGTTTGTTTCTTCTCTTACGATTATGATTATGAATGTAAATATGAAATATGTTGGGTGAACAAACTTTGTATTTCAGATCAGAATGATTATGTTGTTTGTTTGTAATGAAATCGATATTGACGCATATGGGTGAGGTTACTTCTGTTTGCCTCACTCTAGCTCTACTCCATGATTTGCATCCTAATACTCATGAACAATTGGCTGGCGTTACCTTCCATTGCTGATTAGTTGTGATTTGCCTGGCAGTTACCTTATGTCATTGTTACTACGATGTGCATCTCCAACAATCAAATGAAAGCAAATGTTAAATTGTAACCGTAGTAGTCACAAATTGCCTACCTTGAACCCCTCATTTTTATTGTCAGGAATACTGACAATTACACTGTGATTTGCAATACCTGAATTTCATACAGTGTGTACATGGAGAGTTGTGAGGGATAGATATCCCAGTAAATTTGTACAATCTGATGATTATCTGTTATGCCGGACCACAAAGAAGTGTAACAAACTTTCAGAACTGTGGTTGCGAACACTTTCATTAATTCGAACTGTCTGTAATGTAAACATTCTGTTTCTATTATTGTTACATAACATTGAACAACAGTACTTCCGACAATATACTGAATTCTTCGTATGTGATTGCATTTGCTTAGGCCATATGTAAGCTGCACATTGATAGAGGTTGTGTGGCGTTTTCTTCACTGACATGCATCAATCGAATGAATATAGGCTCATGTTGGGTCTGTCAACTATTGTTTATGCATTCTACGTGTTCTTGTGTTCCATCGATTAATTTGAGATAAGCTAGAAAGTGGAATCAAAGAACTGATTTCCGTCCTGTTTGGAATTCCTCATCTGCATACACCTTCCATATCCCTGTGTTATTACCCACATTATTTGAAGGAACTTTACAGTTTCAATTTACACCTTGAATATAATTACTGGTGTGAGATCAGTTTCATGACAACTTTCATATTAAAATAAAGTAAAGCACATGTTGTGATAGTGTTTTCGAAAGAGAACTTGTCAAGCGACTTATATTGACAGAAATATTTCATTGATCAATCCGTTTCAACAATCATCCATTCAACATCAACGTTCCATTGATAATTTTAACATCCATTTTTTATTAAATGAATGATCAGACGTCGAAGTAGCCGTCACCACACTAATTGTAATATGATAAAGATATGTTGATGAAATGTGAAACGCATTGTGACATATTCTGAGAATCGGGAACAACAACATGATGATTGTCTCTATAAAATGATCAGGAGTGATGTGATAATTCAGTTATGTTGAGGTTGTACTAACGGAGTATGATAATTAACAGTCAGCTTGACTTACATGTGTAACTCCTGTAGACATCAGTTAGTTCGTGAAATACGTTAGATGGACATTCTCCATGTTTTGTTATTCGATACACACAATGCTAAGCCTGTTTTCCTCAGCCTGTTATATTTTGGTCTTCTTCTTCTAATGTTTGTGTATTGTAACATAATACATCTACGTGTCTAGTAACTTATATCACAGTCAACAACAATTAGACCTAAACTGATAATCACGCTACTTTGTAGCCTGTTATATTTACATTTACATTTTTTTATGATATAGCCGATTTCGTCATTGTAACTTCCTTCTCGTCATGATGATAATTGTCATAATAATAATCAGTGGCAGCATGTAACCATTGTAAGCTGATTTCATCGAATGAGACAAACACAAGTACACATGTCAGATCTATGTTTAACTTCAACATTCTATGTACTAATTTTGTATAATACGATTTGTTGTCTATCATTCAAGTTTATGAATATGCAATGTTTAAACGATGAATATAATCTAATGTTTAATTAGATGGCTAAGAATGGAATTAGTTTCCTGAAGTTAATAGTTGAGCACTCATTATGATTCGGAACGACTTCGTCAACAGACATTTCCAGTAGACTTCAACTTCCTATGCTACCAAGAAAGATGGTGTGGAACAACTCGTCAAGACGTTGTCTGTCGAACAAGTCTTAGCGCTTAGAAAATTGATCATTTGAGCTAGTTATATGGTTATATGTAGAAGGGGCTGAAAAAGGAAAAAGGGGATGTACTAGTTCAATTCACGCGAAATCGACCTTACAGCCTCCAGGAAACAAAAGCACGTATCTAAAGCGGTGTGGTCTTGACACTTGACGTCTGAGTAGCAGAACAAAACTTCTAAATTATATTCCTAAAACAGGATAAGCTTAAAGTATTTGAGTAAGAAATTAATATTTTATAGGCATTCACTTGGTCGTTCTCGGATCAATCCTTCGTCCAATGAATTAATCAAAGTTATTGCACCTTGCTATTTGATCTACGAATACACGGACATAAGCTAACAGTGATATAGCGCAATCTACTATCGCTTATATTAATCGGTGTACTCAGACAAACACAAATACTTAGATGAAGAGTAATACTCAAGATCCAGAGGGTGCTTCATTCTATGTGAAGTAATCTCTGATTATATTGTCCTGTAAAGCAACGAAACAACCTTAATTTATTTGTCTAGCCTCAAAAGCATAACACCATCAAATAATTAAGTTCTGTTATCACAATTAAGTCACGAAATGCAGCCACACAAATGCCAGAGGTGTAAGTGTCGAAGTGATTGAGATGAGTTTCTATCTCGTTAGATTGCTAACGATATTCGACAATTGACTGAAATGAATTCCATTTCGACTGTATGGAGTGAACTCATCGAATATGTCTATTATATAAACGACCTCGAAAGTTTAATTCGCATGTCCATGAGGTGGTTGACTGACAAAATTAGACAGCAACATTTAAAAGCTGATTCCACTTTTATCAAATATTTTGCATCTATCAAGTAGACAGTATTATATTATGATCATTAAGAAATGGCCATATCTGCACAGAAGTCCGTTCTTGTTCCTTTTATGTCTGTAGGGTGAGTGAAGTTTACTTTCAATCGATTGAGCATATTCCTGGTATAACACACGAACCTACACTAAACCCACTAGTCACGTGAAGTGGATATTGTGTCATGAACCAACATTAGTTTATTGATTAATGGAAAGCTGAAATCACTGACCAACTATATCATTATCAGAAGTAATTGTTTTGTGGATGTGCATAAACACAAAAACACGGGGTCGAACACAGGATATTCAGACTTTTATGCATGAATGAATTTTTCAGACAAAATGTCATTGAAAATCATGATCTAGTGAAATGTGATGAATGAATATAACTGTGCTAATAAAAGTGATGCTCTAACCACTAATGAAAATTACAGAACGGGTTCGAACACATCATTCGACACTCTCAAATATGACGCCACATCTACTTGACTGTAGTGCAATAACTTTCATTAGAAAATAAAGTGCATAACAATGAATGTTAGTTTATCTATACTCAACTGAAACAATCGTCTATCTAAACTCATAAATTTCACTCATTCATTTAGTCTAAGTGTAGTGTATCTCACTAGTAAACTCATATGAATCAGTCAATAATGTATCTTATTATAGTGAATATAGCCTATACTCAAATGAAACAATCGTCTATCTAAACTCATAAATTTCTCTCATTCATTTAGTCTGTGTAGTGTATCTCACTAGTAAACTCATATGAATCAGTCAATAATGCATCTTATTATAGTGAATATAGCCTAATCACATCCATCCTGATGCCTTTGTTGACCTACATACAGAGATTTTTGTCAATAACAAAACATTCCATTGAATTTAATTAAATGATAGAAAGTGAGAAAGAAAGAAAGAAAATAATTCTGTGTTTCTCTTTCACTTCTATTTAGTTGGAACAAATAACGAGGTGTTTACTGAAACTCTCCAAGTTGTCTTATTCTCCTGATTATGTAATGAGGCTTGGCCGGTTATTAAGAATGGATGAACTGGTTTTGTCGGTTAGACAGTGAATTTCGTGTGTGTGTAAATGAATAATAACTTCCTCTTGATTTGTATGTGTGTGTGCGTTTGTCTTCCTAATGAGAATAGGTCTGTAGCGGTAAATAATCCCCAAAATAAGTAGTTGCATAAGCTCTCGATTTTTATGCTGACCATGTTTGTTTTAGCGGAGACTACTAGTTGAAGGCGCGCCGTCACGCATCTCACCAGTTCATGACTCGATCCACCGTGGGTAGCATCTCTCTCTTGTTTGCCAGCCTAGACGTTGTTATCCCATTAAAGCTCTGTTTACGATAAAATATAATTTCGCTTTCATCCTTCATTGCCTTCTGATTTCTCATTTATCAGAGTGATGTCCATTCGATAGAGGTGGCTTTGGTTATACGACAAGCGCAACTTGGTCATATATCCGGGTTCACTTCAGATCTCATAAATAATCATGTTTATTCTGCTCTTAGTGTTTATTATGAGGCTGTATTTGCTGATGGTGATAATAATAACCCGAATGATTCTTATGATGATAATGATGATTTTATTAATTACGATGAAATTGATGTGATCAAATCAACCAGTATTTAGGGTGCATATCCATCCTAATACACAATCAACAATCGCCAATATGTATATCCACATAATGATGTCTAATTCATGTTTATTAAAATGGCATACTGTCAAACAGACGATGTGACTATAGGAATTAAATTAAGTCTAAATCTGGAAAATATCGAATTTATCAAATCTATAAATAACAATATCAATACTCACCATGGATTAGGTCACTGTCCCATGAGTCCAGAATGAATCAGCGATGAATCTTCAACTGCCTTGTTAAATGTTACGACCGGTGATTTTTATCATCACTATTATAATCATGCTCATTCAATCGTTTATTAATTTATGAACATAATCCTTTTTTCATTTTACCGTCAATAATATATTGATAAGCTGAATGATAGTTAATCCTAATGTTTTATTGTGTTTACCAATTTGTTTAAATACAATCCAAGCTACTGAATATATTCTAGTAGTAATATAAATATGTACTATCATGTCTATTTATCATCTTTCAGAAGTAGTAGATCATTGAGAAAGAAAGGATACTGTTTACAAGCATTAACTCTGTATATTTGAGTTAATACATTTCTCTAGATATTGGTCACTATCTGATTTCGATTGGTGATTATTGATAAGCGAGGTTTATCAGAATATTTAGTTAAAACAATGGCTGAGTGTTTATTACTCGACGTTGTTTAGGACCTTTGTATATGTTTAACATCATCGTTTAGATTCGTCATAGTAGCTGAATGCATAAACTTTCATCAACTGATTTGATTGATACATGTGTTCGTATACCTGACCAAATGTGATGTAGTAACTTGGATGTATAGATAAATGTGCCATGTCCTGTGATTTTCTTCACTGACTGACCGACTGAATGATATTTGATAATTTTGTAACAATATAATAGTGAACATAGTCGATTTAGTTGATTCTACACAATCTGGATGGATACATTGACATGAGTGATGGTTATAATGTAACTATGATACACTTCTAAAGAAGTTACAAGAATTCCTAACAGTCATTATATAAGATTGTGTGTTAAAAAACCACTTTGTCTTGGTAGTTGCAGTATTTGAACATTTCAATATCATGGTGTTACTTGATATGTATGGATTCCATGGCTATATTCCTGAGGGAGACAGTATATCACATTTCAATAGCTTGAAGGGTAATAATGACAAAAATTCATATATGAATAGAAATTGCACCTCTGAACTCATACATGCAATCTCATTGTAAATCAGGCGAATGATTGTGGCCTACAGACTTTTGTAAATATCAGTGATATGCGTCACAGGTTAAGTTTGAGAATTCACACCTACCAATATTACGGAAAGGGAGCTTTACTTTGACGGTCAGATGAAACAATCGGTTGGCATAGCTTTGTAAAAACACACCATTAACAATCTTGCTTTGAAATACCAAGGATCACTAAAACGTTTGCCTCCACAAATAAACCAGCGTTAAATCAGAATATGTCTATTCGTAACACAGTGTCTGATTTTATTGATACAACCCACAGTGACAATGTCAGTGTTCTTAACAACAAAACTCAGGAATTAAAATTTGTATAGGTTTTTAGGCACTGAAAACAGTAGAAGCGTTTTTATTCGCTTAGATGGAGGAATATAAGTTGACAATTTGTGAGTACTGCGATCACGATCTAACAGTCGCTATCAGTGGAGATGCACATCATAACAACAATCGCATAGAGAAATTGAAAGAAACATCACAATTATTTATGTAGAGATATTAGTGCAAACTGATGATTTATGAATATTAGAATGTAAATCATACAGTGGATAAAGTATTTCTGAGAATTTTGAATTGTAACTAGCAGAATATATCAGGCAATAATCAACAAGAAACAGAACACACTTGAAGGTGATGTGTATTTCCATGTTACTTTCCATGTGGATATTCTTATTTTTACTATTTTTTCACTAATTGCAAAGTAGGCGGTAACCAGTACTGCCGTTCATTTTCACCGCACTGACCTTGGTATTTGTCATTAATTGTAGTGGATTTTTAATATGCCTAGTACTCTAATTACGACAAGATCTTTGTTGTTATCATATATACAGAGTTGCTACAAAATAGAATCGAATATTCTCAGTACTGTGTTTATATCTCCTTGATTTAGTTTCGGGCAAGTAAACAGTTGACGAGATGTTGGTCACAATTGCGAGTACATGTTCGTGTAGGTGATTCAGCGAGTTAGATTTGCAGTTGATTCTCTTGTGTATAACGTCAGGGTTAAGTCACTGATGAAAAAGCTCAATGATTTAAGTAATGGATTCCTAATTTCATTTTGAGGAATGTTTGTCTTTAAGAAGCCTTGGTTAACCACGTCAAAAGCTTTGAATATATCTAAGTGCAATATTAATAAGATGTGCTTGAAACTTCATTTAGTGAAAATTAAATTGTAAAGCTCAAAGGAACAAGTCATTCAAGACCCAGTTTTGAGAAACTATGTTGGGAATTACAAATAAACTGTTTTGGTAGGATTATTTGTATATTAATTTGACCGATTTTAAAGTAACCAGATGCCATGTCATTTAAACCATAGTTATTATTACTTACTTGACGTCCTGAATGACGTTGTTTATTTAGAAATGTTATCGTAATTGAAGGAAACGAATTTTTAATGGTTAGTTGCCAAATTAATAGTGTCCTTTCAGGAGTTAACATCTGTTAGCCAAGAAATCGCTAAACAGGTTCGTAATAATAAAATTGAAGTTATTGTCAATTAAGCCATCATGTGAGGTGTAAAAAACATTATTACTTGAGGATGATCTGTGGCGCTCATGAAACAAATGTACCAAGTTTTGTACCTTGCAGCTACTGCGCATTGTTGACAATTATTTGTTAATAGCCCTTAACTTCGTTTATTTGGTAGAAAGTCTTGTGGAAGTGTCAGTTTCAAGAATATGTTTCCCTATTACAATGGCGTCACAAGTGGACGAATTTAGAGAAGCATTTACGGGGGATTGACTTGGTTATGTTCTGTTCTGACATCGGAGAAAAAAATAAATGGCCACTAGGTTTGCTTCAGAGTGCAATACTAGGTAAAAATGGACAGGTGAGGCAAGACGAATTAAGGACGGAGAACGTAATCTGTGTGGTGGATATTAGGAAAGTGTGTCTTTTAAAGACCGTAGATAGATGTGATGCTTCCTAGGCGTACTGCTGTAAGACCTAAGGATCGTCAATTTAAGCGTGGTCTTAGGCGTACTGTTGTATGACCTACGACTCACCACATCTAAATGTTTGTATAAATGCGATTCGGTTGATTATCTTTTGTATTCCTTTGTTGTCGTAAGTGATTCAGTTGCTTGTGGAAGGAACTAATGTTCTTTTGGTGGGGAGTGTTGCCGTAAACTTAGGAATTATATAAATTTCTGAATCATACTTGTCAAGCTCTTTTCAACTTATTTGACGTATTTGTTGTGTTCAATTTATGTTTGGTTTGTTTATCCTCACATCCGCGATTTCTCGGCTCGCACCTTTGTTTCTGGCTGTTGACGATTTGTTTTAATACTGGGTGCCTACAGTATTGAAGGTTTGTAATAAGACATTAATAATTAATTGCGTAGAACATCATTTGTTTATAAAACATTTCTTTTGATGTAGGCTCAATTGGATTTTATTTGGAAACCTATCCAGTTGTATTTGCAGCACCCTGCGTCCGGACGTTTGTTTGCCGTAACAAAAGTCTTGTTGGGGAAAGTCTTATGTTTAAGCCTCTTCAATAGACTACTTATGTGGTTGCGAAACTATTTACAAGACCGATCCTCATGCAACAAGGTGTATAGAATACATCAGTCCAGAAAAAAGCCTAGAAGTCATTATGAAGAACAGTCAAAGATCCATTGCTCTTCCTTAATTTCATCAACGACGTTACGTACATACTCACATCGTCAGTGTTGTTCTGTGCTGACAATGTGAAGATATTAAGGAACATAAACTAGACAGTGACACACAGGGACTATAACAAGACTTGTTGTATCTAAGTCACTAGTCGTAATTTAATGGCTAGTAAATAGACACAAAGAAATGCAATGACGTGTTTCTCCCTACTTTGGAATCCACTAACTCTATTTAAACTACCCTTCTGTCTATCTAACGTAAATATATCGAGGTCTTACTCTGACAAACACGCTAGACAACTAGTTAGTTGTCTCAAAAATCTAGTGTGTTTATCAGAGTAAGACCTTGATATATTTACGTTAGATAGACAGAGGGGTAGTTTAAACAGAGTTAGTGGATTCCAAAGTAGGGAGGAACACGACATTGCATTTCTTTGTGTCTATTTACTAGCCATTAAATTACGACTAGTGACTTAGATACAACAAGTCTTGTTATAGTCCCTGTGTGTCTCGTGCTGTGTACTAGTGTGAAATATACCCTTAAAATTTTGAGAAGACAGTAAAAATGCAAAAGAGTAGCACCAGTGAGGAGTACTATTAGTACATGCATTAGGGAGACCTAGGAATTGAAGTGTATGATAATCCTGTGGAGTAAATTAATAAAACGTGGAAGGGATTTACAGATCCTAGTGTCTACTGGTAGCATGTTCCATATCGAGAAAAGTGTGAAAATGTTAACTCATGAATGGTTACAACCGTGTTAGTCATAATGCTAAATATATGAGTTCGTAGATCATGAGGAAGTGGGGGTTTGCTTATGTTGATTTTGGTTTCAGGTGAAGAATGCTAACTTGCCAGGCGGTGTGTAGAGAACAAAGAGGTTGGTTTAAAGATACCAAAGGCAAAGGCGATGACGCTTAGGTGTTTGACAACTTGTCAGGTAAACTTGTGTCACAGTGTTTTCTAATATATAGAAGTTGAAGTACCTTTGGACAGACTCCAATTTTTGTTCATCACCCACGCGTAGACAGCTGGAAATAAAAAGGCAATATTCTTAAATAAACCGTTTCCGAATAATATAATTCTGGCTTCTTACTTGTAAAAGTTGCGAAGAATAGTACTTGAAAGACTGCATGATTTGTGAATCAGTGTTGTAATATATTTTGCGGAGAAATATCATCGAAATGTGTCAGACCAACATCAATAACACTATGTATCTCGGTGAAGTCACGGGGTGGACAGTCGACCGTTGTACGTGGTGCTCAGAAGCGTATTTCATCATTTCGTGGATGTTAAACTGAGGTTTCCCAGTAGCGAACTATTACGTTGCACGTTAAGTGTCATTTTGAATCACGTGTAGAAATGTAACGGATTCATCTTTTGAAGAAGAGCATGTAGATTTGAGATCATCAGCAGACATTATTGATTAGCTATTGTGGGAAGCGGTTACATATATCATTAATATGAAGAGTGACGACAAAGAACTTCGAACATTACCTTGAATAAACTGCAGAGTCATTGGTTTAAGATCGGGAGTGTATATAGTTATAATTAACCATATGTATGAGATCACGAAGGCAGTACCTGATGCAATCTATTAGGGAGAAGGTAGTTTCGCATGTCTTCCTTTTTCATATCGATAGCAGGTAATCAATGTTATACCAATTTTTGGAAATATCAAGATATAAAACGAGAACAGTATGACTCTTATCGCAGCTACTAGTTATATAGTTGCATATGATCAAGTGATAGGTCATACACGATCAAGCCTGGAGGAAACCATATTGAATAAGCATAATCAGGTTCTGGGATAAAAACTGCTTGCGAATATATATTCACTGATTATATTTTATAATCCCTGAAACAAGAGGAGTACTGTTATTTTGTCAATAGTTGCTAGCGTTTGATGTAGAGCTTCATTTGTGCCTGGGAATACGAAAAGTGGTTTTCTATATATCCCTGCAAGTCGACAATTCTAGTGAGAAAGTGAAAGAAAAAAGTAGAATATTTGAAATTATATCCCCGCCATATTTCAGTATATAGGAATTAGTGCCGTCTACACCATAAATCAGGTAGTCTCAGTGCATTAATTGCTCCGCTAAATCTGCTGTATAATAAAATCATTAGTACCAATTATACTTATAAATGAGTTAAATGTTGTTGAGTATTAGTGAGTTGTGTAACAATCATTTTCATACGGCGGTTAGTTAGCAGAAAATGCTACATTGATGCATTCAGAAATGGGTTCATGGGTGTTATATGTCTTACCATTGTGGTCAACAACAAGTAGAGTATGCTTAGTTTTTCTGAGTCACTTATCAAAAATGGGCTGAAGGAACTTGAACGCAGATCCCAATGATTCTTCAAGTTATCAAGGCACTCTAAAACTCAGGACCACACAAGTAAAAAACTCTGCCTAAAACATTGAAGCAGAGAAAATGCAAGGCTTTTCCTAAGTTTCAGGAAACCGTACCATTTACTTTAAATCATATTTTAGTTGAGACCAACCAGAGCTCGTGAAAATACCTACAAATCCAAACTGAACAAAAGAGCAGTAGAGGCGTCCCTAACAGGTTGATTTTCCACACCTCACATCGAATACTAGTGATACGTATTTCATTGTGATCCAACTCCCTGTACAATGGGCAACTACCAAACATACACGCAGTGGATCTAAACGCCATATCTTCAGCAGGGTAGTACGCACTACTGATCTGTTAACAACTCGCCAGGACAGACCTTGTGTGTCTAGAATGAACAGTCCGCATATTATTTGAACCCCACCAATTGAACTTGGACTTCTCACCACTAAAAAGCAAAAATCAGCATAAAGATCAGCGTATTGGACCACCTTTTCTTAACTGACCCACCATTTATTGAGAATGTATAAGTACACACCCACCAGGAAGCAACAATTACGTAGTGGACATATTTGACGTAGTCATAAACAAGCGCTTATTATGAAACGACAATAAACTCAGCTATTACTACAGTAAGATAGGCTGCCTGGCCATGACAAAATGCCTAGTAAAGGTTCCATTATCCGGAAGTAAGGACCCTGAAACGACTGATCGAACCGATTGGGAGCATACAGTCAATAATAAAAGAAATTTAATCTAACAGCGTTTCTCTAAGGATAAAATGTTTAAACCACTGAACATTCTACTTGAAGTAAGTCACCAAACAACTACTTTGATCAGAATTGTAAGCTGGATACTAATAAGTAGTACCTTAGAAAGTGACGAGCAGCAGTCTATTTCTACTGATAAGAAAGGAAAGTCGTACTAGGATAATGGAAAACTAGATGTTTTCATATCTAGCTAGCAAACAAATGATAATTCAAGCCCTGATATCTATTATGGTTTATGACTAAATGTAAACCAGCCAGAAATAGAAGGTACGTAATTATAGAATCTGGGGTGCAGCAGAAGACTTCAATGGTAAAAAAATTTTAAAACCCTCTGTTCATACTTCATTCAGAAACTTATCCAAAATCACGCAGATAACAACAATTATATTATAAGGTTATGAACTCTTAAATTGGGTAAAATCATACTGACTTCAGAGTCTCAGAGTCTTTGCGTTCATAAAAATCACCAGGATGAGATATTATTCGTAAGTTAGTCTTGGAACTATGCACGGAAGCTATGTGTGGGCTGGTATGTAACCTATTTAAGCATTCTTTAGTAGGCCACAACTTCCTATTGAATGAAAAAATTGATTTGTCCCCAATTTTGATAATGGTGATTGAAGAGAATGCAAATGCTACAGGCTAGTTGCACTAGTCTATATTCTATTAAAGGTGATGAATGGCTTGATTAGCGAATAGATGAGGTTACAGCAGACTAAGAACAAAACATGCTACGCGGCTAAGCATCCGTTCCCCAAGTGCTAATTTACGCACCAACAACCTCCTATCTTAGGACAATCGGACAACCTGTTAGGAACAATTGTCAGTTCATGCAACATTCTTGTACTTCTAGAAGGCGTTTGATGCCGCGCCATTTATAATCCTAATAAAAATAGTGACAGCACTAGATAAACAGACCTCTCTGTCACTTGTCTAAAAATCTATTTGAAAGAGTGGGTGCTTTGGATCAAGTTAAAACTGGTTTAGCGGAAATCAGGAGTAAAATAGGAAATATTTTCTAGAGCCGTTTCGTTCACCATCTTATGATCCACTTGCAAATTAGGTAAGTTCATTAGTTCGAATGAATGCCCATGAAATTAAGCTATGAAAAGTTATAAGAAGTAACGAGAGAATTCAAGCTTTCCAAAATAAATCAATGTCGATAGGATGGTGAAGTATATCCAGTACTAAACAACTAGCCAAGTAATGTGACTAAGATTTTTATCGCGCAGGAAGAGTTCTCGTGAGCTGCGCTTTTTTTATATTCAATCAGAAGAGCAATGGTGACTTAATTTAGATGAACAGTACACTCAGGTATATGGATCATCCCTAATCATTTTATGGTTCATGCCATTAGTTACCCACAGCCCTTTATTGATAACCATAAAAGCAAATACAACTAGAAATAAAAAAATTAACAAGGTGGAAAGATTAAACATTCGGATTACAGCGACACAAACGCCAAATATGTTCACTGTGTCACAAGAACCGCTGCATAAAAGTTAAAACGTGAGCACAAAGAAGTCAACTAGCTCACACTAGGTCGTTACGCATATATTGAATAGATTAATAAAAATGTCTTCTTAAAGTGGATAATAGACATCATAATAATGAAAAATATAAAATATATACTGGTTAATAAATCACTTCCGCTGGACTTGCTAGGAATAGTGAAGTCATGTGGTTAAATGTCTATCGCTGTATGACATCAGCGAACGGAAATCTTACCATGAACAATCGAAATGCAAGTGCGACGAAACCATTTGGTTAACACTAGCTTGTCATCTCGATATTGGATACTGTTTCCTTTTGTAGCGCACAACTTGACATTAAGTGCACATCAATGGATCCAGCATATCTTGATAGTAAGTCATGTCTAGATTTCTGTTCATAGGAATTAATCAACACTATGATTGTTTTATATGCTAGGAAAAGTTAAATGGGTTGACAGGACTTCTACGGCCGAACTTAAGCGATTGTAAAATGACCTTAGAAGCCTTAATCAGAATTAACCAATCACGGTTCCAAACTAGAATCAACGATTTTTCTCGGAACATTAGTGGTTTATTAAAGAACTTAACCAAGACTTGTTATATGCCTCCCTTGCTCACGGAAATCTTTGGTAAAATACAAACTATTCATCCTTTAAAATAAAATATACGGGTAATATTATGGCTTAACCATTATTTATAATGCAGTGCGAAGTCCGTAATTTCTAATGAACTGTTTGTGATTGATGTTGAAATGCATGGAGTGCTTATTGTTTTTGTTTCACCAGAAAAATTTTTAAAGTTTTTCTCGCATTCTTTGGACTTAGTTTAACAATCTATTATTTATTAGTATTCGTCTGGGTGACGGCATAGCAACCTTGTGACCCTAATGACACCTTACTTGATTGCACATTGGTTCAGTAGTATTAGTATTGACTCCCATTGATGAAATTACTCAGTATTTCTTGTGCACTAAAACCCTGTAGACGTACCCCATATTTAAGCGATTCGTAAGGTTTGTCACTATATATTATTGTTTCAGGTAAGAAGTATCTTCCTACGAGTCTAGAAAGGGTGATTAATACGAAACTTGTCTCAATCCTTGTTTAGAATGAGTAAAAAAAGAATCCGATCTGATGGACTTCTTACACTAATATTCAGTGCACCGAAAGCCATAACAATTTCCAATTATTTGGGTAATATGCAGGAATTTTGAGAACCATTCATAATAATGTGGAGTTGACGTATCACCAATTCGTTCTATTTCACTGTTACGTTGTCGTTTTGTAGTATACCTATAGAAAGTTTATATAGTGTGAATGACTCTGACGCCTCTGTAAAGCAGATCAAGCAATATCAAATAAGCTACTAATTTGTCTTTTGTTTATAGACAGACAGACAGATACAACGTAGAACTTCGTACGTACGTACATCAGTTCAGGTTGCCATACCACATCAGCACAGAGACGCAACTGTCAGTTCAAATCCAAGAGTGATAACGATAATAGAAGTATTAGCAGTAATGCAGAAGATTAGGGAGCGAAGATATGATTCGAAAAGTATAATTCAGTGAGATAAATTTGAAAGGAGAAAGATAGAGAATTCGGAAGGTTAGATTTTGAGAGAACACAAAGAGTGGATGCACCTGCGCCATTGCGAACGATTCTGAGCCATGTCGTTCAAGGTCTCTAACCATTGGTGACTTTCCTCTTTTATTTATAAATTTCCCCAACTACTTACGCATATATATTTCGTTTCTTTATATGTGGCTTATTAGCTTATTATTTTAAAACAGACAAGGAAGAATATAATGATATCCCAACTGGTGTTGATATTTCGAGGGATTACAATCAAGCAAGTAACGTCTCTAGTGATTCGCTCATCAAGATGAGAGCACAATGAACAGAAGAATTAAAGCAGGTAAATGAATCTTGTTAACTGTAAAGGAAAGTATTATAGTTACGAGGGGGGTATTTCGTGTTGTAGACTCCTAATTTAATTACTCAGAAACTTATTACTTAATCATTTAGTAGTCGTTTCGAGCTGTATCGCTTATATCTGAATTTCAAATACTATTTATATAATCAGTTTATAAAATGCGTATCGTTTAGTGTAACATCTTGCACTATATACTAATTATATTGAAAACGTCGAGAATTATAGTGAATATTTTTAAATATCCATACTACAGATTAATTATAGGAGTTAATGAATAGTCGAAGTGGAAAAATGGTTTTTTACTATATACTATGTTATGAGTGAAGCAGTTAGCACTTATCATTCATCATCTAATATTCCGTATGAATTAGTTGCTCGTAATGTTATCTTGAGCGAATTTAGCAAAAGGATAAAGGTAATGCATTATAGCGAAACGTGTTATATCATAAGAAACACTATTCCATGAGTTCAGACAGACAGACAGACAGATACAACACAGAACTTCGTACGTACGCACATCAGTTCAGGTCGCCATACCACATCAGCACAGAGACGCAACTGTCAGTTCAAATCCAAGAGTGATAACGATAATAGAAGTATTAGCAGTAATGCAGAAAATTAGGGAGCGAAGATATGATTCGAAAAGTATAATTCAGTGAGATAAATTTGAAAGGAGAAAGATAGAGAATTCGGAAGGTTAGATTTTGAGAGAACACAAAGAGTGGATGCACCTGCGCCATTGCGAACGATTCTGAGCCATGTCGTTCAAGGTCTCTAACCATTGGTGACTTTCGTCTCGCAGACCCCAACCACGCAACCTACATCTACCAACTTGACTTAGTCCACTTGTCAGTGACTTCATCGATTTCTGCCATGTTTTGGTTTGGCCGCTCCTAGCTTTCTTCCAACCTATTCCTACGCCGCAAAACATAGCTCGTCGAGGCAGTCGGTAGTTAGACATGCGTAACACATGTCCCAACCACCTCAATTGATGAAGTTTCAATACTTTATCTATTGATTTGCCCTCCTTTCCTAGAACCCGTTTCCTAACGACAGCATTGCTCACTCGGTTGTCCCATGATACACGAGCAATGCTTCGGAGACACCTATGATCGAAGACCAGTAACCTGCGAATGTCCTCTAGTCTTAACAGCCATGTTTCGCTACCGTATAGTAGGACAGAGCGAACTGCTGCACGGTACACTCGTCCTTTGGTTAGCAAGCGGATATCTCGCCTGCGCCATAAGTGACGCAACTTGGCAAAAGCCAATCGAGCTTTCTGTATCCGTGCTGAGATTTCGTCAGTCACCAGGCCATCAGCACTGATGAGACTCCCCAGATACGTGAAGCGGTCTACACGCTCGACCACTTCACTCCCTATCACTAGGTCAGGTGCCGATGCAACCCAACCCTCAAGCAACATTTTGCATTTCGAGGGGGAAAACCGCATCCCAAACATGCTTGCATTGTTGCTCAGGGTAGTCAGAAGACTCTGCATTTTGTCAGCGTCTTCACCAAATAGGACTATGTCATCAGCATACTCTAAGTCAGTAAGCGAGGCTCCGGGTAGAAAGTCAACTCCTGAAAAGTCAGACGAAGACATGGTTATATCTAGGAGCATGTCTATGACAAAATTAAACAAGAATGGGGAAAGTGGACATCCTTGACGGACACCACTTGAAGTGAGGAATTCCGATGACAGTTCGCCATAAGCTCTCACTCGACCTGTAGTTTTAGAGTAGAGAGCTTGTATAAGGTTAATGTACTTCTTTGGTACACCTTTCAATGACAGACACTGCCACAGAACTTCACGATCAACAGAGTCGAATGCCGCCTTTAGGTCCAGGAAGACAACTATTGTAGGACGCCTAAATGTGTGTCTGTGTTCCAGGACCTGTCGCAGTGTGAAGATGTGGTCTATACAGCCACGTCCAGGTCTGAATCCAGCCTGGTTTTCTCTAGTCTGCTCTTCACGAGCTCTAGTTAGGCGTCTAAGTATAATCGATGCTAACAGCTTAGAAACTATATTAGTCAGACTGATTCCCCTGTGATTGTCACAGGAAGACTTTTGTCCTTTCTTATAAATTGGGACAATCAGGGATTGAGATCAGTCAGATGGTATTACGCCCAGTTCCCAGATTCTACCTAAGATTTCAGTCAATCTAGCTGCTAAAACTGGACCACCATCCTTAAAAATTTCAGGGGTAAGCCTATCAGGACCTGCTGCTCTACCTCGCTTCAGATTTCCTATAGCCTTCTCAATTTCATAAAGACTAGGAGGAGTTAAGTCGATTTGCCATTCAGGATGACTGGGGATCGTGGGCAACCGAAGTGTGGCTGAAGGCCAGTTGAACTGATCCCTAAAATGTTCCGCCCATCGGTCCAATCTCCTGGACTGAGAATGAATTATAATCCCATCCTTTTCCGAGATAGTCTCACTCACATTCGGATCCCTAATACCAGTTTCCTTGATAAGTCGAAAAAGTTGCCTATTGTTGCCTATCGCCGCTGCCTTTTCCATCGTTTTTGCTTTCGCCACCCACCACTGTTCACGGTCGTTGCGTAGGCTTTTTATCAGCCTGCGCTTAAGCTCACTTTGCTCTTCATCATGTTCAGAGCCAGGTGGGATGAGTTTACGAGCATCCATCAGTTCGGTGGATGCTACTGAAATCCACGGCTTCATCCTAGCCTTATGATTTACCTTACTAGCAGATATCATTGCTGTTTCCACAGCATTTTTGATATCATTCCAACCTGCTCCCGGATGGCAATCGCTTACACGGTCGCCTAACTGCTTTTCTAGTTGTTCCTGAAATATATTCTTAGCTTGATTATCATTAAGTAAAACCCTAAGAGGCTTCATTGCAATGTCTTTCCTACGTTCAGTAAGCCTCAAACAAATACGCGCTCGCACTAAAGCATGGTCTGAATCTAAACATGTGCCCCAGAACGAGCGACAGTCCTCTATCGAACCCCTCTCGTGCTTTTGCGGGTATGAGGGCGGTTGTCACTTCCCGGCTGCCCACACCGTGGAAGAGTTCACCAAATGTTTACTCTGGAATTATTGTCTTGTCCTATTTTTCCATCCGATCCTAGCCTCTTATTGATTGTAGCCTAGATGAAGTGAGGGATGAATTTTATGAAAGGTTTTCTGAACTTCATGAAGCTAAACACTTAGACGTAGTACTAATGGTGTTTGGTTTTAAAGCTCAAATAGGTAGCTTACATCACACTGAAAGATATTTATGTAATTGATTTGGTACTCCAGCCCAGAGAATAGATAACAATCATATTCTGTACTTCGAAAACCGTTTGCTTCTATAAAGTAACAACCTACAGCATAAAGAGGGCAATCGTCTAACATGGGGACCTTTTGCACTAATTGTTACGTATGTTATGCGCATCGTATTCTCTGATTGCATTATTATACACTTCAGTATTCTCTAACACTTGTTCTCACTAAATGATATTCTGTAATTTCAGTGTCTGTTTTCATCATCATTCAAAGAGATGAATCTATTTACTGATTTTGTCCACTCGAGTTGTTATTGGTAGATGAAAAAAAAACATACAAACCTGGAAATAGTTAATGTATTTTCATTGAATAATCATTATTCAAGCAATAACACATTCAATTATTGTAGTCTAAATAGATCGATGAGTTATTTTTTTAATTTTGGCATCCTATCTGACTTCTGTCTATCGATGTGACTGTCGTCTATCATCGCTGCATATTTTCATAATGACATGTATATTGTATTGTAGGTGTACATCTAAGTTTGTGTATGTTTGTATATACATCGATGTACTTTTCAGTGTGTTTGTCTGTGTTTTAATTATCTTTTTCATCATGTTTATTACCCGCAGGCTTTTAATTCCATGTCTATGAAGATTATGTTAAATACGTAGGAAGCCATGGATTTATCTTCAGAAAGTTTTACTATCTTATTTACATGAGTTAATTAATGTGAATGGAAGTTAAGGGATTTAAGTTTTAATGACTGAGTAAATATTTTCATTCGTCGCATGGTGATTTTAGTTGGATATCATTGAAAATTAAGGTATACTACACAGCCATTTTGTATGGGACTTCTAAACAGTACGTACTCACGACCTCATTAATGACCTTGCATAGTACCTTTCTGTCCTAAGGTGAACGCTTAGCCATCAGTACCACTGAGTCGGAGTCCTTGGTTCAATCTCTGATGGGATTCTAGGTGCAAACTGCTGATGAATCACACACGAAAATATCATTGTTGTGTAGCCTTACCTAGTAGTTATTCGTAATTAACTTAGACAAATCTGTGACAAGTATAACTAAGAAATCAAACTATATCAATCAACTTACTAATGAACTGCTTCACAGGTCTTTGAAGTTCCGATGACAAGTGATGACAAGTGGAGTTCATACAAGTCAGAAGTGTGAAAGTTATCGTTAATGGCATTGAATGATCATCCCGTTATATCATAAATTAAATAAAATGTCACTGAACAATGGTCATATGGTGCTATTGAACAAGCATTTGCTGTCTGTTTGCTTTTTGGTACATGTTATTTGTTGACTATAACTCGTCTAAGAATAGACGATTTTATAACTTTGCGTTATTTCTCTACTAAGATATTTTATCGAAAAATCGAGAGACCACTCCCAATCGACTTCTTATATTGGCTGGAATGCATGTTCCTCAAGGTTCTACCATGCCAATCAGGTCTGTTGGAGAGCGATAAGACCAAGGGCAGCAACGTAAGATCTGAGGGCGAAGTCGTACTGCTGACTGCAGCGAGGTGTGACAGCAGTAAGGTGTTTCCCTCGGATAACCAGCATCTGCAGCAATGCTGCCTTCTTAACAGAAGGAAGGGGTTAGAACAGGTCGACCCTGAAATTGTCACACCTCACCTTACTCCACGGATTTCCGTCTCCGGCAGTAAGGCCTTCTAAAGAACGGAGCTAACACTTGAAAAACTCCCCATAACAAGGCCGTGCGTGATCGGCCACAAGCAGTTGTCTCTTGGGCTCTGCGATCGCGCTCCCAGGTCACTATGATCAATACTAACCCAGTTTCTTTTTCAGGTACTTGAAGAAGCAATACCCTTCCATGGTGTGGGCAGCCAGGAAGTGAAAATTGCCCTCATACCTCTAACAGCACACGAGATCATCTTGTTCGAAGCCAAATCCCACCATCACTTCTTAATAACTCTCTTATCACCATGCCTAATCCTTCTAACATGATTTTATCACCTCGCGTCTCTAATGCTAATGATTTGAGTTCACGAAACGTTATCCCTGGTCTCCTAAAACCGCGCACTAAGTTGTATATTGGAGCTTTCAACGTTCGGACGTCATGTCATATAGGACAACAGGCTTCCTTCGTAAAGATAGGGACACACGCCGTTGTCTCTTTGTTGTCTCTGCCTATGCTTCCACTGACTGCAGCTCAGACGAAATGAAAGATGAATATTTCAGAAAGCTTTCTGACCTTCTATGTAAAGTTAAGCGCACTGATGTAGTAATAGTGGCGGGTGATTTTAATGCCCAAGTAGGTAGACTAGATGAAACCGAAAGGCACCTAGGTGGATCCTACGGTGTTGAGGCTCAGCGTACAGACAATGGCGACCGTTTACTACAACTTTGTTCAGATAAGCATTTATTTCTCGCAAACACCAACTTTAAGCATAAGGAAAAACATCGGTTGACATGGCGGCCTCCGAAATCAACTCAACGCTAGACTCAAATAGACCATATTGCTATCAGCCATCGTTGGAGAGGCTCGATAGAAGACTGCCGCTCGTTTTGGAGCACATGTTTAGACTAAGATTATGCCTTAGTGCGAGCGCGTATTAGTCTGCGTCTCACTGGACGTAAAAGATCCACGACAAAGATCCGTCTCAGAGTTCAACTTAATGATGAAAAAGTCAAAAATACATTTCAAGAACAACTAAAAAACCAATTAGTAAACGGCGTAAATTGTACTCATCCTGAGCTAGCCTGGAATGATATCCAAAAAGCTGTTGAAAGAGCAGTAATATCTACTAATAAACTAGACCAAAAGGTTAGGGAAACTCAATGGATTTCAGCTGCATCTACTGAACTGATAGATGCTAGGCAACACATCCCGTCTGGTTCTGAACATGTTAAGAAACGCAGGCAACTTGAACACAAACTAATCAAAAGCTTACGCAATGATCGTGAGCAGTGGTGGGTGGTGAAAGCTAAAGAGATGGAAAAGGCAGCGGCAATAGGTAACAGTAGGCAACTGTTCAGACTTATCAAGGAAACGGGTATCAGGAACCCAACTGTAAGTGAAACTATCTCCGAAAAAGATGGTTACAATATTCACTGTCAATCCAGAAGATTAGACCGATGGGCAGAACACTTTAGGGAACAGTTCAACTGACCCACGGCGTCATCCCTGCTGCCCACCATCCCCAAACAATCTGAATGGCAAATTAACATTGGTCCCCCAAGTCTCAGTGAGGTTTTGAAGGCTATAGGAAACTTAAAGCGAGGGAGAGCAGCAGGACCAGATGGATTAACCCCTGAAATATTTAAGGAAGGTGGTCCAGGCTTAGCAGCGAGATTAACTGAGATCTTGGCTAGAATTTGGAAACTGGACGTAATCCCATCTGACTGGTCTCGAACACTACCCATTCCGGTTTATAAGAAAGGACAGAAGTCCTCGTGTGACAATTACCGGGGAATCAGTTTAACGAACATAGTGTCTAAAATATTAGCTTCAATAATACTTAGACGTCTAAATAGAGCTCGTGAAGTGCAAACTCGAGAAAACCAAGGTGGTTTCAGACTCGGATGTGATTGTATAGACCTAATATTCACACTTAGGCAGATTCTGGAACATAGACGCACTTTCAGACGCCCAACAATAGCTATATTTCTTGACCTTAAGGCGGCGTTTGACTCTATTGATCGTAAGGTTATGTGGCAATGTCTGTCATTGAAAGGCGTACCGGAGAAGTACATTAACCTTATACAAGCTCTCTACTGGAACACCACATGTCGAGTTAGAGCTTATGGCGGATTGTCTTCGCAATTGATCTCTTCTAGTGTTGTTCGTGAAGGTTGTCCGCTTTCTCCATTTTTATTCAATTTTATCATTGACATACTTTTAGAGTTAAGATTGTCATCGTCTGACTGCTCAGGGGTTGACCTCTTTCCAAGAGATAAACTTACTGACTTAGAATATGCCGATGATATAGTTCTACTGAGTGAAGATGCTGACAAAATGCAGAATCTTTTGACTACCTTACACCTGAATGTAAGCATGTTTCGGATGTGATTCTCCACATAAAAATGCGAAATGCTGCTTCAGGACTGGCTTAATTCGGCACCAAAGTTAGTGATAGGGAGTAAAGCAACTGAATGTGTCAACAGCTTCACTTATCTTGGGAGCCTCATTAGTCCTGATGGTCTGGTGTCTGATAAAATCGGGGCTCGTATACATAATACCTGATTGGCTTTTGTCAATTAGCGTCACTTATGGCGTAGGCGAGACATTCGTTTACTGACAAAAGGACGCGTTTACTGCGCAGTAGTTAGATCCGGTTTTTCTTTATGGATGTGAAACATGTCCATTAGGGATAGAGGATATTCGTAGGCTTCTTGTATTTGATCATAGATGTCTCCGAAACATTGCTCGTGTTTGCTGGGACCACCGAGTAGGGAATACGTGGGTTAGGAATAGAGTACTAGGTAAATACGGTAAGTCTATTGATGATGTAGTGAGTCTTCACCGGCTGAGGTGGTTAGGACATATGTTGCGTATGCCTGACCACTGTCTACCGAAACGAGCAATCTTGTCTGTTGTAGGAGTAGGCTGGAAGAAAGCTAGGGATGGCCAAACGAAAACATGACACCAATCCATGGAGTCATTGACAATTGGGCTGAGCCATGTTAATAGATGCAGACTACCTGGTTGGGGCCCATGCGATGGTCGTAACAAATGGTTAGAGACTTTAGGTGATATGGCTCGAAATCATTTGCAATGGCGCAGGTGCATCCACTCCTTGTCTTCCTCCAAATTCTAGTTTTTCAGCTTATTATGATCTTCTCTTTACTAAATCACTCTTTATCTCAAATCTCATCTCTGATCTCTATTCCTTTCAATTAGTACTTACTCTGTTACTACCTCCCCTACTCTGGAATTCGGTCCGACAATTTAATCTCTATCTGCTAATTGAGGCATGGCAACTTGAACTGATGTACTCATGTACCAAGTTCTACGTTGTAACTGACTGACATACACCCAACATTTTCTACACTGAAATATTTGTTTTATCTTCTATAAATGTCTGGAATAAGATGTGTTGGTTGTTTACATCAAACTCCATCGATAATAACACTAACTCGTTACATTTTCCAGCTACTTATTATTTCGAAGGTTGGCATCAACCACTTGATTTTTACGGAAGTTGAGAAGATATAGGTAATCTGAAGCAGGGAAAAGAAGCTGGACTTCATAGATTAAGTCAATAGATGTTTAATGTTGGTCGTTCAGTTGCTGAAATTGGTTTGAATGATATTTTCGATAGAATCTGGGATCTCGATATTATTTGATCTAAATGGTCTCTATTGTTATTCACCATAGTTTATACGAAAGGGCCAAAATATACATACAATGACTTGCTGAGGAATCAGTGTGATTGAAAAAATGCCAGCAAATATTTTCAGCAATAATTACCAGGCTAAGACTTGTAGACTAGAAACCCATTAATATCAGGTTAATTTTAAGAGCTGGTCATAGCTGTATTGCTCGGATGTTCTCCTTTTGTAAAGTTTTAGAATACATGTAGCGATTCAAAGCATTAATAGTGTTTATTGAATTGAAAGTTGCATTCGATTCTATAGACTAACAGTGTTTTTCATAGATAGTTGTGTTCTGAAGTACATAAACCTTGTTAAAACTTTGATGAAAAAGCTAACAATATGCGGAGTCTTTTTAAGAAATGCAGCAATTTGATCTGATATGTTCACTTGAATAATAAGTGATTCATAATGTGAAGCTTTTAGCCAATCTAATTGAAGCTTTAACAGTTTATTTTGCAAAATTTTGCTTTATATCAACTTCATTTTCTTTGAATTACTTCTTATTTGTAACAGAACACACTGTTTGTTTCTATCTTCCCAAACATCTGTGAAAATTCTCAGAATTTCTGTTCTTCAGATTAGGCATTAAGATGATTTAGAAAGATACCAAAGAAGTAGTCGAAAAAATTCCATCTAATCACTATTCAGTAGGCTTTCAACAAGCCTTGATATAAGTTCGATGCACTGATCAGTATCTTAGCTTCTCGTTTATGAGTGGGATGCATTTCAGTAGTGATTTGTAGGCAGCTGTAAACTATAAATGCACCTGATTTTCCCACAGTTTTTGTATTCAATGAAGTAAAATTATTTTTCTCAGCTTTTGATTTTTTTAATGAAAACTTTTAGGTGGTTTTGGTGTCAAAACCAGCACGTAAGTAGGCAGTAGTTTAAGCTCAGACACAAGATTTACTAAGAGGATTTAATGTACCTAATTGCAAGTTTTTAAATATAATTTTCTTCTTCAGATGTTGCATACCTTTGTCGTTGTGATGCCAATTCTCCTGATGCATCTATCATGATACTTCCAACAGATGAACCTAAAGAATGGATACGTTGGTTAGAAACACCATGCGGTCGATTAGATGAACAAAAAGGTTCTGATCGTCTTACAGCAAATCATTTTCGTCTATTGCCTGCAGCTAATTTATGCAGTACACAATTTAATGCTGGTGACATAGTGTTTGAATGTGAAGGAATACGTGTCGAATTGTCGACTAGCTACTTTGCAACAAATAAACACATACAATCACGTACTAACTACAACCTCAACAACGATAATGCATCGTATTAAATTTGTTATTCTGTTTGCATTCATTTGAATTACTAAGTCAATTGAAGTAAACTGAATAGCATAATGAACATTTTCACACACATCCATAAATAAAAGAAATCATATTTGCTTATTGTTTTTCTCTGAATAGTTCCTCACTGCATCATGAGTCTATGGCTAACAAATAATCACATAGTTTCTCAGTTTTAGTTTTATCAACCTACTTGCAGACATAGACGCGTATACTTTACGTCTAGACTTGTTGACAGTCATCGGTGTTTATCGGTGTTCTCTTCATCTTCTTATGATCGCCTACGTGATATTTGTTTGTTTGTTTGCCTTAATTTTCTCTTTATACTTTTTACGATGATAATACTGAATAAGGGAAGTGTATCAATGCAATGAATCTTTTTACACCGATGATGAATTCAATAAGTCATATAACTTCCTCTTTGTTCATTCATGTCGATTGGCTTGTATTTCATCATGAAATGTTAACACAACAACGATGTTATACAACATTATTATTCAAGCTTTCTATGTTTATTCCGTCAAAAAATAAAAACAGTACCATATTATCTTTCATTCTATTCTCTTTTATTTTCAAAATTTTCATTTGAGATCAATTTACATGCAACCTTAAGTGGTTACGATCTACGCTGTTCACGATGTTTGGTTTTTGTTGAATTTCATCATAGACTTACTACGTGAAATAATGCTCCCAATATTTAAATTGTCAGTGATTAGTCTTTTATCATGAGTTCGCTTTGTTGATTTCGAATACACAGTTGATATAGTTATGTTTGGCGTGAATGATGATAGGATGCAAAGTGTTTTGGTAGCTTTAGGCAACAATTTAAGAATGTTGAGAATGTGTTCCTCCCCACTGTATATGTAAATAAGTTTGCGTCAAAGCTATTCAACTAAAGATAGCGAGTGAAGTAGTTGAGCCTGTTGACCCCTTCATTTATTTTGGAAGGTTGGTTGGCGCTTATAGGTTGATGTCTTAAAAAATTTTGGCATGCATTGAAAACGCTCGCTTGAATTCTGTTAACTTACCTATGGTTTAGTCAAAATGTCCATCTACGAATCAAAGGAGAAGTAGACTAGGCAGCAGTCTGTTGTGATTTGTTGCGTAGAGTTGATAACATTCGTAGGCTGTTAATAGTTAATCGTAGATATCTTGGAAACATCTTTCGCGTTTGTTGATACCACCGAGTAGGTAATAACGAGGTTAGACTCAGTGTATTGATGTTAAGTAAAATAACTCAGATGCGAATCTTCATCGACTGTGGCGTTATATCGACATTACAGTGACTTCTAAACTCTTCAATTACGGATGAATTAGTGTACATTATTTAACAGGTTTCTCGTTAATCAATCTGAAGATAGTTTAATTCACCAATTGATGGCATCTTGATATTAACCATAATTCAAAGAGCAATAAGCAACAATTAAGTTGAAACGCCTAAGTTACATGATGTACCTGTATCCCAATGTTGATGTTCACAGTGAGATTCGAACTCAGTCCGTTTCGTGTCAAATGACACCACGTTCACCACTAGACAACTGAGTCCAGACAGTCACACTTGTGCAATGGGCACATTGGTATTAGAATGAAGGTCCAGCTAGCCGACGAGTCCCAAATATGACAAAATGCACGTTCTGCATTCCACTTTCCAGTTACAATCCAACTTAAATTATACTTGTAAATAATCGCTATGTCGATGGAATCCACTCAGAATGCACATATGGCAACAGTGACTGACCAGTTTCAGTCTATTATAAATCAATGGAAATATACAAATTCATCCTAATATGAGTAATGAATTTGATATCATTCAAGGTAATCATATTCTGTCGTTAGAAGTAGTCTGTTGGTAACTTTGATTCATTAACTTTAAAGAAACTAATGCTCTTCAAAGAAATGAAATTTATATCAATCAACCTAATAGTCTCTTATATTAATCACTGAACAACACAAACTGCGACTAATCTACATGAGTGAGTTACTTTGATTGATTAATTACTAAGTAGTGACTAGTTTCTTAGAGTTGAATGAATTCTGTCAATGAAGTTGTAATGTAACTTAGTGATTTCCATATTGGATTATTACATTGTAGATTCACATTTGGTAGTCATGAGGTTTATGAAGATGTTCATGTTAACAATTCAGACCAGCACTCTACATAAAAGTGTTTGTTATGAAGTAACATAAGATGATTCTTCTGAATTTTTTGTTAATTTAGATAAACTTGAGTTTTAAAAAAAACAGTCATTATAGAAGGATTTCAGTTTTTACTGTAAACTACTCAATTGTACAATGATTATTTAGATTCAGTTCATTAGTTGTTATTTCAATCAATTGAATAATGCATTTATGGGATTGTTATTGGATCTACGCATTGAAGGCATCCTCTTGGTAAAATTGTCCCTTGTCCATGTCGCCACATCGTCACTTTTATGATTGTTACTCTTTTGTTAATTCGTCTAATGTATCGTCTGAATTTGGATTTGTACATAGGAAATATATAACTTGGATATTGATAATACTAACTAGTAAGAATCGAAGCACATCTACAAGTATAGAATAGTCAGTCTCCTTATATTCAGACTCTATATTGATTCTATCATGAATATTATTCTGTAATCTGTAACTGGTCTTTGTTCAAGACATAATAATACTGTATGAAGAGATTATTCTTAAGACAACCATCTAGAATCAAATGTGATTGGCTAAGAAAAACATTGTAGATAACATTCACTGACATCCAATTGATTACTTGATATTATAGTCGTCTAATTATTACATTCAGAATAAGAAAATACAGATTGACAGATTTCACTCTATTCATTTATGCATATTGATTACATAAAGTATCCATTTATGCAAGTATACGATTGAATTTAAGGGATACTATTCCTGCCGAAAACCATCACCAACAGTCTAATATGGGAAATAACAAATCAACTTCCAGCCAAACAGGAAATTGGGAAACGATTTTCAAAATGGATAGTAAACACAATGCAGAAATCATTAAACTGCATCACAAGGCAAACATTAACATGGTATCTTGTTGGGAAACAAAAAAAGAGGAAGGCCAGTGAACACACTGCGTCGAGAATTGTAAGCAAATATTAAGAGCATTTTGTTGATATACGAGATGTTAAGTGAACTCGTATAAATTTTTCAAAGTACCCGCTCCTTTTATTCTATTAAATTTAACATATTCGTGTTTTACGTATAGTCATAGACAATAGAATCAACATTGATAGTTGTAATTATTACATTTCTATGCAATTTGTTTAAATAAGTCACCTATCTACATCTGATAAACTTTAATGAACATGTAATAAATGAACTGTTACCCAGATTTTCTTAAATTCCTTCACAACATTCATGTATTCATTATATCATGTTAGTTCACTCTATTCATTCTTCCTTTAAATTCATTTACAAATGAATTCATTAATTATACTAATTAGTTTATTTCATCAACCCGCCTCCTTGATTGTTTATTCATTTGTTAAGTTAGATTCCATAGTTGGTCATTGTAGGTTGTTTTCGATTGAAGAAACCTCCAATCTTTACGTAGTCCCAGTGATATCAAATAACTTGGACTACTGGCCACATTTACAGGTAGGTTAGCATTATAAATGATTTGGTAAACATTAAATTGTTCAGTACTCAGTGATCAATCAATGTATGTTTCTCAGTTCTGAATGGAATCAGTTGTGGTCATTATAGCTTAGTAGTAACAATCGTAGATTGTGGAACTTGGTAGCCACGGATTATATTCGTCATGAAGGAAGACACGGGTTTCTTATAGGAATGCAGGTGCAGCTTTAAGGCTAGTGCCAAATAGCACGAGGCGTAAACCCAGGGTTTTCTGTGGAATACACTCCCCTTCACTTCCTTAAAAACAACCTTATATCACAATGTCGTTATGCGACTACCATGTCCTGGAGTTGCGTCTATATTATCATTCGCAGCTCTGAGATATCGCTAATTTGAAACAGCATCTACGAGATCTTGAGCCACAATCTAATTATCCAAGAAAATACAGATCCATTTCTACCACCCACCCACCCACCCACTCTTCAATCAAGTCATGGAAGTAAGTGAAGGTAAGAAGTTGACACTTAAAAACATTCAATTCAATTTATTCCAACTCTGTATACACATCTAGTTATAATAACAATCTTGTTGTAGAAAAAACTGTACATAAAATGTAAGTGATAGTAACCAATCACCAAACGGTACGGTCACTATAGTAAATAGGAACTAGTAAACTGATTACTGCCTAGACATATGAATAGAATATATTTGTTAATAATCTCAGCGGATGAAATTAATGAAAAATTCCAACGTTTCGCTCGGCAAACTGGTCCGAGCTTCTTCAGGGAAATAACCAAAATCAAAAATAACGAATATAAATGTAAATAAGAGGTCAAATTGATTACGGATATCCAATTGCATACAGGGTATGAAATTGTCATATGAGTCATTATAAGTGAACTAATATTGGAATTGTGTGGATGAAGGAAGGTGTGCATTTTTGTGTGCAGTTCATGTTACAATCATGTGTGTACCTGTACTGTTCTGAGTTATGTGCACGGAGAGGGATAGACAATCTGAAGATAGGCTTGTTATCAAATCATAGTTGGAGGAAATCAATGTAATGATGATGATTATAGGTCAAAGGAAGGGAGAATATTCGTAAATGGCTACACGTTGAATGTGAATCGGAATAGAGAATTCTAAACAGAATTCATCAATCAATAAACAAATAAATGGAATGCATTCACACAATTTCAATATTAGTTCACTTATAATGACTCACATGACAATCATATGACAATACCCTGTATGCAATTGGATATCCGTAATCAATTTGACCTCTTATTTACATTTATATTCGATAATTTTTGATTTTGGTTATTTCCCTGAAGAAGCTCAAGTTTTGTAAATATTTTCATTCATTTTTGGACAAAGATACCTATAAAACGATTACTGCCTACTTTAAAAAATAATGAAATAAAAAAAATAACCAAAGATGAAATGATTTACTGGGAGAAAGTGATGAATTTTTCATTTCACTTAACAACAACACACCAATAACCATGAATTATGATGATAAACTAGCCGAAAAGAGGAAGTCTTTTCTATGCATTAGCTACTTTACGCCATCGCCAGTGGAGAAAACAGAACGAAAGCCGGTCAACATACGTTCCAGGAGACGGTCACTCCGACAACGACGTCAGACAGTCAAACTGCAAGTAAACCCAGGGTACGTCCGCTATTAAAAAGGGGAGGTGTTGGGGATGTTAGATCCCCAAAACTCACTTAGTTAGACACTAAATCTTATTGGTTCGTTGTTTATATTAGTACGCTATTTGTAACATTCCAAGGACTCTCTCTATTTTTGTATATATACGTATGAGTTGTGTGTGATGATGTCGTCTGACAGGCTGCCTGTGGAATAAACGCTTCTTGCTGTCTGTGGACTTCTTACTCTAGTTAGCTGGGCTGGGGCGCTGCGAAATAGCTTAGCTTCCTGTTACAGTGTCGCTGGTCTTACGTTCGTAAGCGGTTATCTAGGTGTCAACAATAACTCACGAAACCTTAGCACCACATGACCTGTTTGAATTAGGTGATCTAGTATTGACATGTTGATACTTCTGACAACTCCTTTGGTTAACCAGAACGGATGGTGCCCCCGAGCACGGAGGAGTAAATTCCTTGAGCATCTGCCAGTGTAACTTGCTCCACAGGAGCAGTTGAATTGATAGAAAGAAAATGAAGTGGCAAGCTTAGGTAATTTATCCTTTATTTTCGGTATCACCATGGGGCGGGTAGAAAACACCAGTTGCAGCAATAGTCTAGGTATTCGGTAAACTAAAATGTTTGACCTGTAAATCAAACTATTCAATAACTTCGGTTTTATATTTTCAATCTATGATGTTACAGTAGACCATCAAGTTATTAGATTGTCATCCACATAGAAGTTCGGGAGATTTTCACATTTAGTTCAGTAAACAAACAACGAATTATCTTTTAAACTTAGATTCTCTATACTCATTCTAACAGGTGAAAATCAACCGGTGTTTGTCTCATATTACTGCAAATTACTTGTATGAATTTATATGTAACTGCTGAAGTAGTTATCTTGGTTTAATAGATAGAATAACGTACCTTAAATTCACCGAACATGCTTCTATAAGTCTTCAGTCATAATGAATGAAACCATTCAATGGCAAGATCATCATTCACCTTAACAACACAGAATGTCAAGAAGAAAATCTGAAATATTTCAAGTTGATTGTTAGGCAGAAAACAATTAATCCTTTACAGATCAGTTAACATTATTGCAGTTCCTAAGCAAAAACCCTAGTTGGGATTTCTTTCCAAATGAAACTCTCCTTCACTTTGTTACGTCATAACATTGACAATAATCATAAGTTAGTTTTTCATTCCCCTATTATGTAATCACTTAACAATCAATTTATAACTTCTCTGGCTGATCCACATGTTATTTGTGAACTTTAAACTTCAACAACTCAGGTTAGAAACTTTTCTTTGTTAACGTTGGTTATTATCTGACATTAACTAAATCAATTGAATTCAAGGAACTGTTATTATTGGATCATAGATACTTAAGGTTTGGCTAAATATATATCCTGTGTACATGAACTTCAGGTCTCGTAACATAGGCTCAGCCGTCGTCAACATTCGGTCATCAAGCATCTACTGGCAGGAAACATATTTTCATTGTATGGTGGTATATCATGAAGAATAAGCAATACTGTTGATGATAACTATCTGACTACCGGTCCCGTGTGCTCATTAGATCTTTGGAAGAATTTTGAAGTAATTAACTATTATTGTCGAGTGACGACGGTGGGGGGTGGGGTATGCAGTGATTCGATACCGAATATGACCTTTTTAAGTTGTTTTTCTTTCATATAGAACTGTATTGACTGTGACGATTTGTTTCAGAAGGTAAAAGATCAATCAAATGCCAACTGTATGAATCGAATATCCTTGTAAACAATGTCAATGAATGAAGTTGAAAGAGAACATGATTAGATGAAGATGAATAAGGATGGCATGTTTTGATGGTTGTGCATTATTCACAGTAGTTAACATTAACATTTCATTAGACATTATGCATGAATATTTACTTGTAGACAATGACGAAGTGATGAGAACTTCAGTGTTCCGAATAGTTGCCAACTGAAAACAAATGCACACTCAAAGGTGTCTGTTTATGTAAATTCTGGCTTAAATACGCAGATGATACGTTTTATTATTATAAAACTAGATGAAGCAGATGAACTTTTGGAAATAGTCAACAGTATAACAACAACATCATTTCACAAGGAAATTCAAATTATCCTTTCTCGACTGTTTAGTCGAATGTCGATAAGTTAATTGTCTTAGGAATAACATTAAGTTTTTGGAAACTAACGTCGTCTGGATGATGCTTAGACTATAAATCAGTGTATGTCAAATCAACGAACGTGATTGTTGTTGGAAACCTGTCAGACAGAATCCCCAATCAGTCACAGATACGAAACATCAAGAAAATGAATTAAACGTAGTAATGTTCTCATTAATGATGAACATCTATCCTAGGAATCTTGTCAAACAGATACTTATGGAAAAACGTAATGGAAAACGCAAACCGAAGGTTAAACCAAAAGAGTCGATTGACATTGTAGTTGTACCTAACAGAAATGGAACATACTAAAAGATAAAACGATTTTTAAATCGATATTGTATACGTATCTTCTACCGGATAAACAATCCAACAGACCTTGTACTTCTAAATATCAAGAATAGAGTATCGAAGGAATTCAAAATAAACTGTGTCTATAAGGGGAAATGCAAGGAATGTAATGCTACACACGTAGGAAATGCATTACGACAGTTGAATGTAAGGATGAAGGAACACATACTTTCTTTAAAGCGAATTCCTAACTCCTCTGAAGATCTATGAAAACTTGAAAATATTTCATCAATAGCATTACATTCAATAAAATCAGGGTGCAACTTCAACGGAGCTGAAATTTTCAAAAAGATTTATATTCTGATCGAATAATGACATCTGAATAACATCAGAAGCCATATACATGTGGGCGAATTCCAACAATATAAATCAAGGAGATGGATTACTGCCAGCTGCATGACGACAACTAATAATTGACTGAATGATTTCCGACATTATCTAGTTACTCCAACATTCGAGAATATTCCAATTATTGATTGATTGATTGAGTGATTACACAGTTCAACGTGTTGTTACCAACTGTAAAAATATACATCCAATCATCATTGTCAAATCGATTTATTTTGTTACTCAAATTTACATGACTACAAGTCAATCTTCAGATAGTCGATTCCTTTTCTGTAAACATAATTCAGGTCTGTGTATGTACACAATCGATTACAATATGCAACTACAAAGGCATTGCTCACCTTTTATCCACAGCAGTTCAATATTAGTTCATCTATAATGACTTCAGTAAAATTAGGTTTATACTGTGCATACAACTGGATAACCATAATGACATTTCTACCGCTCATTTACATGTATATTCGATAATTATTCAAGTTGATCTAGGAAGGCGTAAAATGGTACTTACCTCCTTACAGTAGTCGATCAGTTATTTAGAGAGAATAGTTTATGAGTCACTTTTGATCGTTGTGATAGTTTATTGTAATCACAAAGTGTACACGCCTAAGAAATCAGTTACTTCTCTTTTCACATCACTGTGGTTTATTCGTGGGTTGCTTCTCACTTCATAGGCGTATCATGAGATGTTAATTTCACGAAGTTTCGGGGAATGGGTTAAACATCTATAACACTTTCATTCAAATATTCATTTAGATTGTGTATGTGCCCCTACGAAATAGAATTCAATGCAATATTTGGGTAAACGCCTTGAGCCGATATTCCTGTCAACGGAATGATACTGGTTGTTCTTATGAAGTTATAACCCATAACTTGTAAACTTTGAACCCCTGACTCCATTGTTACCTAGTTTAACTGCATTTAATCTGTTCTCCTAGACATCTGTAATCTTCACCAAAATATACCAAAATAATTCGTTCAACATTAGTTGAAATCTCTACTTTCTTCATTCATTACCACTGTCTATTTGTTTAACTATTTTGACATCTTCATCAAAAGTAACTTTTGATTGAATATTGTGAAGATTTTGCAAATTTCTACTTGACATAACAAGATGCTTTCAGTTCGAAAACATCGTTAATGAAGATCAATTAGTGTTGGTTATAGTTTTCATCGTCTAACGTCTTGTATAGAAGTCCAATATAAGAAACAACTGTACTGATTATCAGTGGGTATCTATTTATAGTAGATTCATAATGTAATACTTTGAATTTCATGAATTGTCTAAATAATGCATCAAGTTCTATGACAGTTATTTGATTCTGTTATAGAACATCTCACTGACAGTGTGCATCCACGACTCATTTACAGTAGATCAATTCTAGGGCCTATAGGTGTTGCCACAAACCCTTAAACATTAGTCAACTTAGCTAATGTCAAACATTTGAAACTTTTAACTTTACTTCATTCATTTCCACTAGTGGATAACTTCCGAATTCTTTATATGATTTAACTAAACTAAACTTGTTTACCCTCTAACCCCTCACAACTTACATCCTGAAATTATGAATCCGCAGAGTTAGTGTTGTGAAGTTTCATGACATCGATTAATTCAGGAAAATCATAGTCAGATAAAAAGTTTTTCCTGAAAACAATCAGTAGATAAGAGTTACATTGAAGTAGAACTGCCGAATGAATATGTCAACAGTATCTTTATATTAAGATATAGCAAACAGTAAAGGTTATAATCCAAGAAGAGGAGAAACTACTGTTGTACATAGAAAAACAGATCAGTAAATTGAAATAGCAGTGTAATCAAATGGGTAAAGTGATACCTCTTGAGATTGTAATCTAAATCTCAATAGCAAACACGTTCTAAAAATGCTTTATAAATTTACAAGCTACTTATTATTCTGAAGTAGTTCAACGATACAACAAAAATAAAATAGATAAAGAAGATTGTTGTAATGGAATGCTGAATTTGATGTCACGAAATAGTCTAATTTAGATTTTGATTGAAAACGAAGAATTGGAAATTTCAGATAACTGTTTTGTTTAAGCACAAAATTTCATAGCAGTGGATACTTTAGACCTTAGCGTTAGCAATGGAGACCTGGATGTAATGGGAAACAAAATCGTTAACACCCTTGGGCTGGCTGGCATTTGACAATTGATATTACTAAATTTTATTAATCTGCGACATTTTTATGCTGCATCATACGCTAATATAAGTGAGTGGAGCAACCTTATACCCATGGTGATGGTTCAATTGCAATGCTGATGACTTCTTCTTGCGAATGCTCGAGGAATTACCTCAACTACTAGTTCCATCGTATTGAATGGTTTGTTTTATTGGCTCATCAGGAATTAATGTGTGCATCCTGAGCGGAGTGTCTCAATATGGCTATTAATCACAAGTCTAACTTAAGTTGGATTATGACTGGCAGGCGGAATCCAGGACGCGTGTTTTGTCTTATTTAGGTCTCGTCGAGGGGTACACACTGCTGAAGAGTCTTATATCAAGACGAAACAGCTGTCCAATCCTCCATGGTTTTCAGTGCTTCCCTACCAGCAATAAACTGTAATAAATTCGAATGATAAAACGTATTACGTATATTCACGAACTCATCTTAATTCAGTGTAAAATACGTCATTATCATTTTTATCAAATATAAGTAGGATTTAAGTAGTACGTACTTTGTTAATTAATGCTAATTTTTAAATCTATGAAAATCTAAATGAATAACTATTACGACACAAGAGTTACAAACATAAAAATCATAAGTATTATTTGAGTTAGATTGTGACTGACAAGCTGAAGTCACGACACGCATTTAGTCCTAACTGAAACTCGTCAGCCGCATCCAAGTGTTGATGTTCACATTGGGACTCGAACTCAGTATGTTTCGTGACAAACATTACAGCTTTCACCACCAGTTCAAACAGCTTTACTTGTGAAATGGGTATGTATATATAATTAGATTGTATTTGGATCCTCCCGTTGATTTGTCATGGACTGAAATTGATCAGTGTCTGTTATCATATATGCATCCCGAGCAGACTGCATTAATATAGCATTAGTTCACAATTATTATTTGAGTTGAATTGTATATGAAAAGTTATTGTGAACTTCTTGGAGTCGTTCAAGTTCTTCTTATATTTACAACATTCATGAATCATTCTATCAGTTCAATATGATCGTCAATTTTGAAGTAAATGCATATGGTAAAGTTGACATCCTGTTAATAACATTGAAATAACCACTTAAAGGGAATTTATGTAGGTTCCAGATAAGTTGGATTGTGAATGGCAAGCGGAATACAAGACGAGCCTTTTCTCTTATTTCGGACTCAACGGCTGGATGTACATGCATTTCAATGTTGATGTTGACCCTGGGATTCGAACTCAATCCACTTCGCGCCCTCACCACTAGGCTGCTGTGTCCAGACGGTGACACTTGTGTAAGGCTTGTCGGTCTTAATCCAACACAAATAATATTCTTGTACTACTCCTATATGAAGGTAATTCTCTCAGGATGCACATATGACAACAGAGGCGAACTAGTTTCAGTCCATTACAAATCAACAGGAAGATACAAGCTGGTTCTGATTATGTGTAGGTTTTTAATTTATCCAAAATTTACTAAATAATTTCTGTCGTATATTGAATGTATCCTAACGGATTAGTCACTTTTAACGTGAAGTCCGTGATAATGAAAACAACAAAACTGTAAACAAACAGAAGTTGTGAATTTCTCTCATGATATCGAAACCTACTTCCTCGAACAATAGTCCAGGATCCTCCTAGTAAATAGCCATAATTACAGGTTGGAATATCCATACTTTAATTGAATTCCATTAAGAAATAACCATAGATGATTATTAGACCATCATTTTCTCTAAAAGAAGATATTCGATTAACGACTGTTGGTCTACAATCAGTACAATCAACAAGTAAACTGGATGTTCGGTTATTGTCTTTTAAGGAATGACAACATCAGATAGAATACTGACAAACTGTTGCTCTTTGGTAATAATGCCTATTTTAGACATCACTAAATGATGAAAACCGATGAAATTCGTTTTGTAAATTAATAAGATATCACTGATCCTTTTGCACTATGAGTGAATAGTAGAGTGGGAATGAGAGGTGGAAAGTAAGTAGTGTGGAGTTTATTTTCATTGCTTTTAATAAAGGGGTTGAAGGATATGATTAATTCCTAAAGGAAATTCTTACTTCAATGAATTTAGGATATAATGTGACTAGGTAAACTGTCTTAGAGTCGGCATCAGTTAAGACATTTCACTAGGACTTCGTAAACACCTTGAAATTTGTAACTAGTGAGCTGGTTACCTGTGATGTCTAACTGAAATGCTAAGCATACACATAACAAATTTAGTACCAGTTTCCATGAAAGTACCTCATAACTATGATTACTCTTTTTCAAGTAACATTTTCATCATATAATGAAGGAAACTCGTCAAAACATTTCGTTTTAGTCTGTTGCCAGGACAATCATATCAACCAATCAGCATCTGTTACTCCTCGTAAAGTATAGGCAGCTCACCAGCATTCTGAAACAAACTCTGTCCTCAAATTTTCTTTCTAGTTCTTCTCAAGTACTTTTCATTCCTTTCATGTTTACCTCTAATTCCCAAAGCTGTGTGTTCTTCGATCTTTTACGTTTCTTTAGCCAATAAGGATTCCACGTTACTGGTTTTCTTGTAACGCAGTTTATTGTTTACCTCAATGTTTGTCCTACACACCTATCAAGTCTTCTTCTAATTTCCTCCTCAAGAGGAAGTTAGATTGTTCTCAGTCATAGGAGATTGAAGCTGATGGTGTCTGATCAACGAATCAGTAGTATCTTGCTCACACCGCTGTTTATAAATGCTTGTTTCTTATGAACGATATTTTCATAGTTTCCGAACAAGTTTCAGTTCAATGCATTATAAATGTCTTCACATTTCCATTGAAAATTGTGGCTGTGATGTTGGCTGACAAATGGTTTGAGTTGGAGATAATTTCCAATTGTAGAAATGCTGCTTTTGTCTTCCCAATCCATGCCTTCACATCTTTATTAGATCATACTTAATTGTTAAAGATGCTACCAAGGTGTGTATGACTTACAACGTCTTTCAAAGTTTCCCCGTAAAGTACAATTTGATTGGCTTTCTATTGTTTCATATCTGCGGATCTTGGTTTCCCCTTCATGCATGTTAATGACTACTACTAATCACTGTAGAGGTTTTTGTAACACAATCCATCTTCACCTGGATTTGTTGTGTGTGTGGAATAGAAGAACTAGGTTATCTGCAAAGTCCAAGTTGTCTAGTTGCATCAACGTTGTCCACTGCATTTTGTGTTTCCCTTGAGATGCTGCAGTTTATATAATCCATTTAACAACCCACAGAAAGAGAAAGGTAGAGAGTAAACAGTCCCATATATTTCATCAGTCTTCACTGTAAATAAATCTGTGAGTTTTCCGAATGCATGATTTTGCAGTGTATTTTCATTTATCGTGAAATGATTTCATTTTGGCATCATTGAAAACAAACAAACAATAAACAACTGTGTGATCGTAGTAATCGACTATCAAGTGACATTCCACCATTCCCCCTTGACATCACAATTACATCAAGAGGTCTAGATCAATGCGTGACGTATATAAACAATAAACTAACCATTAATCTATGCAAACCTTCCAGTTAAATGTAAATCACTTACCACAGTTTCTTGAAAAGGAGGTTTTCTTTATGCACATACAACTTCATTTGCATTAGATGTAAACCAGTCTGTATAAAAATACTCATTTGTGTGAATATACTATCTGATATACAACTTGCCTGAGACATTCAATCTTGTATAAACTACAGATGTATTCAAAGAAGACTAGTGCCAATACACTACTTTCTATCTTTTCTCACTATGCTAATTGATATGATTTCCCATAATGAAAGTATACCACATCTATACATCGAATAGATATGTATTCTCACAGTTATTAATGAATGATTCATGCTAAGATGATTTGTTATTTGATAAAACTTTAGGTTAGAATAAGTAATAATGGAGAATACAATAGAACCAAGAGAAGATGTTTATTGCATTAGATTCATTCAGAAGTATCTAAATGAATCTATGAAGTAGTTAAAACAAGTCATACATTAATACAACAGAATAGATGATTCCATTTTAATGGTGTTTGGGATAAGTCATGTTGCAGTATGGAGTTTGAATAGATCAATAAGTAGTACATTAAATGTCTTTACATGACATACTGTTCTTTTCTTGTGTAATTTGCTCTTTTCTATGCAGATGATCTTACGATTTCTATGTCATTGTGTTCATCGTTAAATTTGTTATTATGTCAAAAAAGACTGTTACAGTGGTAGGTGTGACCAATTAGTTGGGGCACAAGATTATAGTGACAAATGCCGATGAGAGTGTCTTGTCAGTCACTGCACGTCTGCTCAATACCTATTCAGTCTCAAGCCAAAATTAGAAAAACAAAAGCTGAAACATCAACTACACACATCGTTTAATATTTCAAGTATTTCTTTATATAAACGTAAACTAGACTATACAATCAGCCAAATAAACAGACAGTAGTAGTGAATTGAGGTAACGTGTACACAATCAATTAACTGTAATTCCTAACTGTAACATGGTACACTAACAGTAAACGATGCGAGATTAAGGCGAAAAGAATACAAAAGAAAGACAAGAATGTAATCTTCACACTGAAAGTTCGTCACTCCTCCTTAGTTGTCGAAAATAACAAAATTGCTTGGAAATGAATGGATCTTTAGCAGTGAATGTTAAACTATGATCGTCAAATGCCAAATTACTGAAATATGGAACAGGTCTAAGCATCTTTATGAGTTTACTTCGCATGGTATTTGTGAAACTGGAGATTCTGAACTGGACACAACGTTGAATGTTACTTAGCTTGGTGTAACTTTTAATTCTTTACTTTATTGGTCTATGCATATTTTGCAAACATCAAAGAAGGAGTTACGTTCATTATACCATATAAAGAGATTACGTAGTTTTGGTATTACCAGGCATTTATTATTACAATTTCTTAGTTCTTGCAAAACGTTACACACCCCCCTAGCATTATTTCTTCCCGAACATTCGAGAAGGGTTACATTGTGTTATGTAGAGAGTAATGAAAGCTGTTAATAGAGTGTGTGTGATAAGAGCTACTATGTCATTATAAACATAGTTGTAGACAGACATTTGAAATCACATAAACAACTGTCTAGCACGATTCTATCAGTTATAAACCACCACCCGACTGACGAATCCTAAATAAGACGAAATGTACCTCTTAGATTTCGCTTGCTAGTCACAATTCAACTCAAACAATACCACTCACTTCACTTGCATCTTTCACAATGTATGTCTTCTTGCAGAATACGACACTGTTACATTAGAATTTCTACACAGGAGAAAATTATCTAACAGCTTCAGAATTCCGTACACAGTACATGTTCTATATGATGAAAAAGTTGTAAAACTCAATCAAACTAGTAATCTGTGGTCTTCAGCTATAAGTTGTCATACAGTGCAGAGACTCCTTCTTCTTATGTAGCTGTCATCTAAATCTCATTTAATAACAAATGTATTATCTTCATTTTTCAGATCAGCACATGTTAAGAAGGTAATTTGTTAAGACACTGTATCCTTGAAATTCATATTCCACTGAACATACGAGAAAAGCAGACCAGATATTCACCATTCGTCAGGTTTTAAAACATAGAAATGCTTTACGATATCTGATTATGGTGGTTTCTCTTGATTTGAAAGTGACATTTAACTCTGCAGATTGAGATGTTCTATGGCAGTGATTTTCATTGAAAAGCATACTCCAGAAGTACATAAATCTTGTAGAGGATCTTCAATCGAACTTTATTAGTTGTGTCAGCGCTTATGTGAAACTGTCATCTGAACTTGTAAACTCAAGTGATATCCGTCAAAGCTGCCCACTGTCTACACTTTTGTTTAATTTCATAGTCGATTTACTGTTGGAAAATACACTCCCATCGTCTAACTTTTCAGGAATTGATCTTCTGCCGGGAGATCCACTTATTGACTTGTAATATACTCATGACATAGTCCAGTTTAACGAAGACGTTGATAAGATGCAGAATCTTTTAACAGTAATGGCACAAATGCAACCATGTTTGAAATACGTTTCTCCATCTAAATGCAAAGGATTACTTCAGGACTGGTCTTTGTCAACACCTGAGCTAAAGATACGGAAGGAAATAGTTGAGCACGTAAATCACTTCAATTATTTAGGAAGTTTGATAAGCCCTAATGGTGATTCTCTGACGATACGTCAGTATGAATTCAAAAAGTCGTTTGGTTTTTGCCAACTTTCGTTATCTATAGCGTAGGGTGTACTGCACAACAGTTTGCTTTGTATTACTGTATAGATATTAGACGTGGCCATTAAGAATAGACGACACTTGTAGATTATTAGTTTATGATTATCGATGTCTTCGAAACATCGTTAACTTCAACTGGGATCGATGAGGTAGTCAACATTTCTACAAGGATACAAATATCACATGGAATTGTGACTGAAGTAATCTCCTCACACAGGAAATGAAATTATTCATCAGTTGTTTTCAATTAATGGAAATAATCATTCTCAGTCCCTTCTGGATGTTAATGCATACAGTTCAGAAAGATAAGTAAGTTTCACTTTTCGATGGATTTCATGATTTGCTTGATTTGACACATTATTTAACTATCTATCCTTGGTGTACTCATTTATCTACTACTTACAACTTGTCTTTTTATGTGTGTATTAAAGGAGAGATTAAAGTGCATATTTTACTGACTTGTACGTTTATATTTTGCTTGTTCATACCATTTAGAGCGTTTTTATATGCATCGGTGATGTGAATATATCGTAAGTCGATGGTAAGTTATACAGAGTTGACGCACGTTTAGATAGACAGAAGATGACACACTGAATAAACAGGAAGATGAATACGAGAGCGACAAATGTGGCAGTAAAATGTTTCGAGTAGATGGATGGAATTATTTCATAGATGACAGATGTTTTGAGATCCAGATGTTTTTCAGTTGTAGAAACGCTACTCATTCCTTACTTCATATGATAATAAGAATGATCAATTTCAGTTCAGGACAAATTCACGGAAAGATTCTAATGTATTCTAATTGAACAACAAGTTTGACTGACTTAATGCCTTCACTTATCATAAGTTACATAACGACAAATTTTAGCAAAGTAGGCTGATTTTAGATGTAAACCTGCCTATATTAATTAAACATAATCACACCTGGTCAGATTCCGTAGCACAAACACACTGATGAATGGCATTTGTGGTAGATTTTGCTCTGAATGTTGTAGTCAATTGTGTATAGTGAAGGGTTCGGAGTTAGTGTCTGCCACTAAAAGACGTACGTCGATCTTGTGAAGCAATCAGTTATAGTTGATGATGAATTGACAATATCATGCAGTGCTCATCATAGCTACTACAACTTAAATGCATTTAAATTATAACTGTTGTTCTGATAAGCTGACATTCTATCATTTACTTACTGCCAATTGTTATAACGAGTGAGGTGATGGGGAAGGAGTCGTAATCACAATTTGCAGAATCTATTCATCGTGACCACTACTGTTGAATTAACTTTTCTGAGTATTTAGTAACTTTGCTGCTTGCGTTGCACAACTTGCAAGCGTTTTTATAGACACGTTATTGATTGTTATATCTATTTTTCTAACAGAGTTACTGTTATTTCATTATGCATCTGTTGTCCTGTTTTCTGTGCGAACTCCCTCCACCCAGTTCTATCTTTAGTATATTGTGTATTTCTTATTACTGTTTGATTCAGAATGTTCTTTTATAAAACCTTTGATCATAGTAAATAAAGGACTTGTTACTGTCTCCTATTTACCGGTGAATGCACTTACACCTCTGTGACCACTTCTCAGCTATATCACTTTGTGTTACCAGCCTCTCATTTTGACTATCATATGGATTTCCAACAGGTAGTTTGTATTGATTAACATGGTTTAGATCACTGGTCAATGACTTAATAAACTAATGTCGTGTTTTGGTTTGGCCACTCCTACGTTTCTAAAATTCTACTCCTACTTCAACCAATATCACGCAGGAAGACAAGCATTAGCCAGGCGTTTCCAAGACGAAGAGTAAATATATGAGAGCCATCACAACTAATTGGACGTCGTATCATCTAGTACGTCAGCTCACTGATTATGGCAAACGTTTTCTCGTATCAACAAAGTGCAGACCAGTCGTCAAGTATTTGGTTTATGTATTTTTCGTACTATTTCTATGCTAGTTAACACCACTCTTCATGGTAGACCATAGTTAGGCTGAAGAAATACACTGAAGATCTACAATTGTATTAATTGATTAAGTCTTTCGATGCATATTTTCTTGTATACTTATAGCCTTGTTATCATCAAATGACTTTTGCATAAATGTTTATACGGTACCTATGGATTTGGGTACTCCATAAAAACAGGAACAATACTTGATGGATTACAAATGGAAGTAACATTGTTTAAACCAGTTGATAGGAATGATCATTTGAAAACAAGTCACAATTCACAAACCATTTTAATAAATAACCATAATTACAAAGATCCATTGATGACATCATCATGTTTACCATCGATTACACAATCTAATGTCTTATCATCACACCCTTCAATGTCATCATCATCATCATCATCATCTTTCTTCAATCTATTGAATACTTTCATCACGGGATAAAGAGTATTATTACCAAATCTATTTGTGGCCTATGCTTCGCTACAACATTCAAATTATGCTACTATGTATACTTTATCTTCGAACAATTGCATGGTGATGAACTGTTGAAATGTGAAAAAACGATACGTTACTTGCATTGAAATGATCTTTAAAACGAAGAATCTTTGATAAACCTATCACAGTGGTGTTTACTGATTATACAATTGAAATGTATAAAACACAATGATTCAGTTCATAATTAATGAATTATCCTGTGTATTAGATGCTTCCAGTCCACCTATTGACATGATTCGATATTTCGAGGATTTCGAAGCTTGATGTGCAACAAATGAGAGTGTGAAGAAGAATTGTGAAGGCACACATTTTATTTTATCCATGAAAGTGAACTGGTTCTTTATATTGTGATCTTTATCATATCCCGTTCGATTAGTTCATCAGTCATATTCTGGAGTCAAAAGACTCGTGTTCGAATATTTCTAATACTAATGTTACTTGGAATTCCATACATGGGATCGATCAGTCAATGAATCAGTGCCTGTTACCCCAAATGGAGTATAAGACGTCGACCAGCATTCCCCAACCAACTCTGTCCTTGGCTTTCTTTGCCAGATCTTCTCACGTGCTGTTCATTCATTTCATATTTTCCGCCGATTTACGCCTGAAATTCTTGTAGGGTTGTTGCCGGTTCTAAGCCCCGACAAAGTAGGAGGGTTGGACATGGCGTTACCAACTCCTTCTCGTGAAAGACAAACCTTATCAAAATACGGTAACCAGAAAACCATCTAACTGTTTGTGCTGGTAAATACGTTTAGAGTACCGTTACAGTTATTCCCTCTAAATAAAGGTACTTTTATATCATGAAAATTAGTGATGTGTTTTGTTTAGAGGAATTAGGAACTCATTTCAAACGGAGTGTGTATACTCCATGATTCTTGTATTCAATTGTCAAGATAACTATCATTACAATGTCGTTAGATCTTCTTGTTGACTTTTTATGCAGATACATGTAGCTGACTAGTTCCAAATCAGGTGAAAATAGCGTTCTTATTTCTGCATACCAGTCACAATTCATTTCAAACAATACCATGAGTGATATCTGTTCTATTCATACACAAATGCATTCAGTATTTATAATCACATCAACAGGATTCCAATGTTCATTCTTCAGCGTGCTTCAATTCTGATATTCACTAACAAAACTTAAGTGTACTGTTCATTTGGAAGAGAAAAACATTCATGAATATTCATGAGTATGACTTCATGTAACTTCGTCAAAAGTTCATCATTGTCACATTATAACCATCACTCTTGTTATTCTAACCATTCAGATTATTTAGAATCAACTAAATTCGCTGTGTCTATGATTGCATTATTACAAAATTATCAAATATCATTCAGTCGGTCAGTCAGTGAAGAGCATCACAGTACCTCGTACATTTACCCATACATCGGAGTTACTACATCACATTTGAACGACAAGTTTAAATTTATAAGATTATCACGATTGTTTAATTCAACAGGAAGAAAGGGAACGATTGTGTGTTAAAAACAATAATTGAACTTAGAAGAAGATAAAGAGTAAAATACACTTTCCCTACTATGATTAAATCTGGTCAATATCATCCACTTTCTTTAGCCACTCATCCTCAATATGATGATCAGCTTGACTAGGTTGTTTGAATCTACCGACGTGGTCCAGACCAACAGTTCAAAATTCCATGAACTGATGCCACAATTTAGTTTCCTAGACTTTATCTTTTTCCTATCCTTCACTTTTTACAACTAGTATCGAGCATCAAACCAGTCAGTGGTCAGGCATACGAACACATGTATCAATCGAATCAGTTGATACAGGTTTACGCATTCAACTACTATGAATAATCTCAGCGATGATGTTAAATATATACAAAGGTTCTGAACAACGTCGAATAATCAACATTCAGCCATTGTTTTAACTAATTATCCTGATAAACTACGGTTATCAATAATCACCAATCGAAATCAATTTGTGATCAATATTTGCAAAACTGGATCAACTTAAATATACAGAGTTAATGCTTGTACACAGTTTCCTTCCATTCTCAACGATCTACTACTTCTGAAGGATTATAAATAGACTTAATAGTACTTATTTATATTAATATTAATGTTAGTGAATTTGAATAGTTGAATATAACTGTTAATTCAACAAGATTGTTTGTCTAATCATCAATAAAGTTGTTTCATACTACTAGAAGGTATTCAGTAGTTTGAGCTTTTTGAAATAAATTGAAGTGGTATAATGTAGATAACATCCGTTTCTCCACATGAACTTCATATCCCCACTTTCACAATTCCACTGTATTAGTTGATTCTTCTGTTCAAGTCGAACTTTGAAAATCAGAGGTCAACAATGAACCTTCATACTACGATGATGATATGATCCCTTTTCTGAAACCCTCAACCATTTGATCACTTAACCACTATACAACGATTATAAGTATTTTTTCATTTTTGTAAGTAATTAGTACATTAAACGTATTATTGAAATATTAGAGCAGCACTGACTGAATGTCTAGTACAACGATATTGTTAATGGGTTTTGAAAACAAGATGATCGTGATAAGATGAGTGAAAAGCCACCATGGTAAAGCAAGAACTGTTATATTATCTAAGTGAATAAATAAATAGACTCGAAATCGACTGTTTTAGAAAATCGTAGAAGGCATCCACTTAGTATCATTTGTTAGCCAAATATCTTGATAGATAACTTAGAACAAATTTCGGTTATTCGTTCACAGCCGTTACTTTGAGCATGTTATCTTCACCTGTTGCAGCTCCGGATACCCTTCAATATATTACTAAGCTTTTGTTAATTGTACACTTTTCATTATCGCATGTATACTACAGAGTGATGGAACAAGCACACTAATTGTTATTACCTTCTTGAATTAGGTCACTTTATCGTATCTGCCAGTCGAACAAGATACTAAATAGTTAAACAGACAGGATTGTGTAAGTCATTTGTTTATTGTACTATGACCCATCGATTGTTACTGAATTACATCATTTCTTGAGTATGACTATGATTCGCCTAATCTCGATAACAGTGAAGATATTCTGATGACCTAATGTCAATTACTGATTTCGTCGTAGAAACACGACGTCTAAATCAACTGCCAAGTACCATTTGATAAAAAATAATAAAGACAAATATTTACCAATCCCATTTTGTATTTTACTTATTACATTAACAAGAAAACAAAGTGAGTGTTATCAATGTAATGTTTCTGTAATCCATGTCATACACGGTTGACAATTGAATTGATGATGAAGAATTTTGTACCTCTATACGATCATTCCAACTATCAATAATACAATTGATATGCCTGCAGAAACAATGCCCACCATGTTGTAAATGTTTCTGGATCCAGTTTTCTGAGGTTGAGACTCAGTTGTTTCTGTTCGGTCTAAACAACTACATGATGATTCTTTCTGAAAATGTGAAAAAAGAATATGATTATTTGCCATGAAATGATCTTTGTAAAGAAGAATCTTTGATCAACCTATCACAATGGTGTTTACTGATTATGTAATTGAAATGTGTAGAACACATACGTGCAAACCACTCAAATACCTTGGATAGAAACATCAGTTGTGTGACTGATGTGTTTCAGCTGATTGTTTAGATCGGAATGATTATGTTGTTTGTTTGTAATGGAATTGATATCGACGCATATGGGTCAGGTTACTTCTGTTTGTCATACTTTAGCTCTACCCCATGATTTGCATGCTAATACTCATAAACAATCAGCTGGCGTTACCTTACCTTGCTGATTAGTTGTGATTTGCCTGGCAGTTACCTTATGTCATTGTTATTACGATGTGCATCTCCAACAATCAAATGTTAGCAAATGTTAAATTGTAACCGTAGTACTCACAAATTGCCTAATTTGAACCCCTCAGTCTTGTTGTCAGGAATACTGACAATTACACTGTGATTTGCAATATTCGAATTTCATACAGTGTGTACATGGAGAGTTGTGAGGGAGAGATATCCCAGTAAATTTGTACAATCTGATGATTATCTTATGAGGAGTTAGTAAATGCAACTAGTCCTAATAGAATACGTGACAATTTTAACTAGGGATTGCCATGGTGTATTTATTACGATAAGCATATTCACTGAGACACATTCACTGATCTACTCATTATTACTTACACTTTCTCGTTATGTTTCACATTGTAACTATGCAAAAGTGATAGTTAGTTCATTTTAAAGACGCACTTACTGTTTATTTCAGAGTTATGCAACTAAGCTTTGTATGTTGTAACACATAAGTAAATCTGAGGTCATTCTAAATTATACCTTCTGTAGATGAACAGACTAGATCTCGTTGTAAATTTTTAATGATATAGACGTCATTAAGTTTATTGATACTTTTAACTCAACATGTCAATTGCAACATTCACATGGTGTGGTCCAGTTATACTGGTCATATGAACTGCATGAAATTCGATGAACACGTCGAATTATGAAATGTTTACGAGAGTCGAGTGTAAATATAAACAGTGACGTATGTGTGTTCAATGTAAACTACAACAAAACTAGAAACATCAATTACAGATAAACTACTCTGTGTGTTACTTACCAGGACACAGGTTTGACAATCGTCACACCAATCACAATCGGGTTTGCCTGATTCTTTAGTTACGCATGCTACTTCGGTTATGTGTTCTTGACATGCTGAAATGAAAACAAAGAAAACGTCATTCAATGTTTGTCTGTCATTCATGATGTTGTTGTTGTTAGATTTATATCGATTTGTAATGGATAGTAAGAACTTATCGACTTAGTGTGTTGATTACTGATGGTAACCTAAGGATGACCAATTTAATAGAATTTTATTGTTTTATTTTGTTTCCCAACAACAAACAGTATGAGAATGGATTAAATAAGTGAGAAGGCCATTGTATGATTAACGTCTACAACTGAGATTGAGTTATGGAAAACGTGGCATCAGTATCCTGTTATCTCTAGTTGTGACTGACAGTAAGTGTCGAATTAACAATTTAAAAACGCCTGAACTACATTCACCTACAAGAACATTTTCAATAGGAGATTTGCAAGTGTAAAACAAGTAACAAACTGTTTGAATTGGATTTAGACTTCAGCAATAAATGATGGAGAACAACACAATCGACAGTCAACTTGACAATTTGAACGAGTGTGCACGATCAATGTGACATGGACGATCAAGCAGACACAATGTTCATGGAAACACGTTGTAGTTTTATGATTCATGAATGAACATCATCAGTGTCAAGAAGGCGATTCTCGACTCAATGGAATTCATTAAACACCTACCTCACTGAGAAACTATTCATCATTGTTAAACACTTTAACTTCATGGATAACTGACAGTTCAACTTGTTTAAAATTTATGTTAAGTAAATTTAGAATATTAAAAGGGAAGATAGGGGAACTTATATTATAGAAACACACACACAGATAAACATAAAATTGTATGAATTCGATTCAACTCACTTGGTTGTGGTGTAAATAAAAAAGATTTAAAATCTAAAATATCAGAACCTGGAATAACTTTCTTCAAAATAACTTTTTCATTGACAATTTTTCCTTCTGGATGAAAATCAATTTAAGAAAATTATCACAAATATGAATGACACAAAAATGATGTTGACATGTTTTAGTTACTTCAGATGTCTACTTTGATGTCATTCCATTCTGATAAAAGTTGTTGGTGAAACTGTTCAGTTAAACAAACCTGTCGACACGCTGTAAACTTGTTAACCTTAATTCGCATTGAATTATGATGAATGTCACACATCATCTTAATGGAACATTCAATCGACATCATCAATAGTCAATATAATTCTGTCAAGTTCACTTAATCCATATGTTGATATGATGAGTGAAGCAAATATAGTTTGGTCTACAGGTTCATCAACATCACTTTATCAAAATGAAGACACTTCTACTGTGATTTCATACATACACAATGTTGAAATATGCCTTACCTCCATCTGTACTGCCTTCATACTTTCCATCTGCAAATACTATTGTCATATTACAATTATCATTTGGATTATACACCTGGATGACAAAAACAAATAGATAGTCACATTGAATGATGTCTGTGAGGCATAATTATGTATTCAAGATAGAAATCAAGTAACATTGTGGTTAAGTGCACTGTGTGAGGTAATGATATTTATTCCTCCATGATGTTGAGTGTCATCATATCAGTTATATGATGAACGATAACGTCGTAGTCCGTAAGCTCATATCGAAAACTGTTCACAGGTCACTGAATTGACTAATTAACATGATGCATGTTGTAGTTGTGTTGAGCAAACTTTGAAATACGAGTGGGTTTCGATGAGTTCGTGTTCACCTCAAAGTGCACGTAATTTGACGATGATTCTAACGCGTACAAATTTGTAGCAAGTCTAACCAACTAAATGTTTGTCCAATGTAACCTAATAAATGGTAAGTAAACTTGATTATTAGAGATGATTCTGTAGAGTTTTCCACTTTTGGATGGTGAATATGATGGTGATTATTTAACTGGGTGTGTTGAGTCATTATCGACATCATTATCATCTACCTGTAATTCGTAGACAGTCTACAGTTTGTTCGATTCCTTCCAAATGATCGTTAAATTTTACATGTGGTTGAATTAGGAAAATAAGAATACTGATTCGGTGATCGCAGTGAACTAGACAACAACATTCACAATCAATGATTGATTAATTTACATCAAGTAGAAAACTTACCAGACCAATGAAAAATACAATGACTCCATCATCAAAGAAATACGTGAAAATATTGGCTAGAAGAAAAAAACAAAAATGTGACCATTAATCGATAACTAAATTGTGAATTTTCATCAACAAACTACTTATTTCGTTATCAGTAACAATCGAACAAATAGAAAGTGAGGCAAATATGAATTGACTGTATTAAATGATGATCTGCCTAATGCATTCAAGTAAATGAAGTTGAATGTGTGAACTAATGAACCTCTATTTTATTATGTGAAGTTAAAATTATCACAGAGTAGAGTGAATATTCTCAGTTTGACAACAGGCAACATTTAGGATGGATGTGACTGAAAAGTAAAATACAACGGCACATTAACTGTTTCCTCCTGACTAATTGAAGTGAGAAGCTTCATTGTTGATCTGGACAACATTTGTACACGATGATCATTTCAGTTGAATGTGAAAATTTTAATGAATCTACAGGTAGTTAGTCAGTTCATGTTAATGTATTTGCAACGAAGTGTCAGTTCCACTCATGATTACACATAATTATCGTTAACTTCGATGGAAATAATGGTAGTTAATTGAAAGTAGATTGTTATAGGATTCAGTAAATGTATTTGTGCCCTAACAACTACTTGATTATAATGAATATCATAGTGTGAAGCAAATAGAATAACATGTTGGCACTTACCGAATGTTTCAGTGTTCGATCTGCAGTATTGCAGGCCATACCAAACAACCTCTAGCGCATTAGCTGCAAATTCAGAGAAAGTATACAATTACCCTCTCGCTTATAACAATTAAACAACAATTTTTATCCTACTAGGAATGAACATGGAGAAAAGGTTGTTGTTATGTGATTCATAGTGGGGTATCGTATGATTCAAGTGAATAAACTCCATCCACTTTGTTCATTTTATCGCCTCTTAAACAACTCATGAATGATATAATTGCAAGACTATCTTGAATCTGCTTTGCTTCTTAATGCGTTTGTTATTCTGTTGCCATTGACGGTGTTGTTGTTGATGTGTGTAAATTGCCACATTTAGAAGTGTACACGTTATCAAGTCTTTAAAAAAGAATCACGATTATTACTAGTTAACGCTAAGTTGGATGTCAATTAAATTAAACGTGAAAAACAAGAGAAGTAAACTCACTATAAGAATATGTATGCAATACATTTTGATCTAAATCCGCATCGACAATTCGAAACGATCTCATTGGGTTGCCCTGTTCAAAGGTATCAGCCATATACACAGTCGATTCTAAGTAAAAGTAATAACATCAACATATAGGAATTGTAAAGTAGGATGCATTCAATACTAAAATGAAATTGTTTCAATTGAGTTACCAATCAAATCAAACCTGTGAAATGTATCATAGTTGAAGTAGATTTGAATGATGTGACTGTATCATTAGTGTTCAACATTCACTCGATTCATTTATTTATTCACAGTGTTGTTTCATTGCATAATGTCTGAAATGATTCAGTCTAACGGATATTCAATGTGACTGCTTAACATGAAAATACACGTGGATTGACATACTTAACACGCAAACAGTGATCGCTTACCATTTTTGAATACGATTGCTGATGTTAAATTCAATTGATGGACCTTCACCGTAAATCCAAGTTGTTCAATCTAAATTCATTTAATTTTCTCAGCTTATTCACTTGAACTACAAAACCTACAAACAATCTACTTTCACCTGTGTTATTAGGAAATCGCCGATCTCCAAAATTGTGTATTTGCGTTGGTTCCGATTCAACATACTAGAAATTCATTATATAATTAGATCAAACCAATTTCATAAAATCACTTACATATTTTTCCAATGCTACACCGTTATCCAGATACAGTATATTGAAGTATATCATTGAAGGTATAAGCCAGTATAACAAGGAATTCATTTGATTCAGATGAAAACTCATCGCTGCTAACATCAAGTAAAGAATGAAATTTCTTACATTCACGTCGACTTAAATACTGACTTCAATATGCTGTGTAATTCACTGATTGGATAAAAGTTACAAGTAACCACCAACTAATCATTGGTGTCCATTACAGTAGTCGGATTTGATACGTTGATTGAGTGTGTTATTTGGTGCATTGAGTCTACATTGATTCCATTGTATGTTTTATGTGTACGGCAGTCAACACGCATCACTTAGTCATCATGTTCTTCTTATTGACCTAATGGAAACATTCTCACTTCTATTGTCTATGACTAAAAATAATTTGAATTGACTCATAATTATCGTCGTTGTTTAAGTTCAATGTACTAAAATCGACCAGTACACTTACGATATACAGAGAGGAAAATCTAAGGCCAACAATCTTTAATGCAAATAAATAAACAGTGAGATTAGATTTTGTAAGGAATGTATGGTGGGTTGTAATTCATCTATGATACCCATATCACAGTATTAGTGAGGTAATGTAGTGAACTGAAAAGATCTAGAAAGACTAAACACTTGTAACGTTAGATGTAAAACGACATTCTCAATCAATTCACCAATATTTGAGATATGAAATGATTGCAAATCAGCAGCGTTTATGTTAGCTTGTGACAATTTTGAACACCAGGTGACCAAGTATTAATCTTCAAGTTGTTATTTGGATCTGGTCTATTCCTCTTTTGTTTAATTGTATTCAGTGATGTAATACTTAACTACAGCGCGTCAGCAACTATTTCACAGTTGATTGGATATCAGTTAGTATTGTGATGACGTAATTCACAAATTGAAATGAATGAAACACAACGTGTGATTGTTGATTTGATTTTCCTAAGCAGAATTGTTGAATTGATAAGACGATCAAAAATAATGATGCTTAACAAGATTACTAACTTTCGTTTGTTGATTTTCTCAACACACAACGCTAAATTCAAAATAGAGGCATCCATTAAAAGGCTTTATAAGTCAATTTGTTTCATCAGTAGTCGATCGCCTCAGCACAGAAATCAGATGACGTTAAATAGATGGTTACCGATTAGATAAAAATAAGCAAATGACAGAGCCGGTTCTCGTATGAGTTTTCAGCATAGAAAGCTTATAGATCAATTTTACAGATGATTCGCACATTTAAAGTCTAAATATGAAGCTTATGCTTGGTCTTGTATAACCTAAAATAACAGTTGATAACCACGTAACAACAGTACTTGTGCATTTGTGAAGCATCCATTATTATTTGTACAACATGGTGATGATCATATGGTGTGTTATCATCGACTGTTTTATCGTCATTTCTCCCACTCCGAAAATTCTGAGAGTAAGAGATTCGAATTCCGCTTACACATATTTACAGCTTATTGAAGAAGAGTTTAGCGAATGTTTACATTGGATCATTGCCGCAAGATTACTTCAATAGTATATCTATTTGTATATAAACTTAAATCTGGTTATCGAAGGGGATCATCAGATAAAGCTTTCGTGTAGATGATATTTACATTCAAATACCTACAGAGTGATGATGTCAATCCAAAGTTATTAAATGGAAACAGCATCGAAGGTATCATGATGCTTGTGGCTGTTATGTTGCTACACTGAACCAACTAGTCACTTGAATTAGATATTATGTCAAGAACAAAGTTTAGTTTAATGAATAGTGAAAAGCAGAAAACACTAAGTTACTAAATACGACTTTCAGATGTGCACAAACACAACACCACTAGGGGTAGAACAGAGAATATTCAGAATTTATGCATGAATGAATTCTCTGAATGAGAAGTATGACGTGTTGTTGAAAATAAATTACTCAACCTTCAAAATGTTGTCTAAAATCCTACACCAACGTTTAGCATTATTACAACAATTACCACTTATAAAATTAACTAACTTCAAGTTAAACATCAGTTGTAAAGGATAAAGCACTAACCAGCTGTTTCACTCTAGTTGAAGTATCTTTAGTGGTATTCTGGGGATTCCTACTAAGACACAGGTATTGTTTCGAAAGCATAACCTTCAAACTTGAATCACGGTCATACAATACCATTTAAAGCATGAATTTTAAAATGTCGACTTGATGTAAATCAAGCACTGTGCCACACGATTATGATGGTAGTGCGGAGATGTGAAATACATAGATTGTATATGTCAGATCAGTGTTGATATTTGATCGATGATGATCTCTGAGTTAAATTACAGAACCGAGAATGTGTCGATGTTATTTTTATTAATATTGATCATTTTGAGCAGAATTTAACATTTTATAGGCATTCACTTTTTCGTTTTTGATTCAATCGTTCCTCCAATAAACTGATCAAAGTGGTTGCTTCCTGCCATTCCACCCATGAATACACTGACATAAGCTAACAGTGATATGTCGCAATCTACTATCGCTTATATTAATCAGTACACTCAGACAACCACAAACACTTAAATGAAATTGAATAGGTCAAGATTCAGAGGATGCTTCATTCTATGTGAAGTAATCTCTGACGATATTGTCCTGTAAAGCAGCGAAACAACGTAAATTTATTTGTCTCGCCTGAATGCTTAACGCCATCAAAAAATTTAGTTCAATTTTCACAATTAAATCAAGAAGTGCAGCCATACAAATGCTAGTGGTGTTAATTTCGAAGTGATTGACATGATTTTCTATCTCATTAGATTGCAAAGGTTTTTCGAAAATTGACTGAAATGAATTCAATTACGCCTGTATGAAGTTAAGTTATCGAATATGTCAATTATATAAACGACCTAAAAAATCTCATTCGCTTGTCAATAAGGTGGTTAAGTGGCAAAATCAGACAGCAACGATTGGAAACTGATTCCAATTTTATCAAATATTTCGCATCTATCAAGAAGACAATATAATCTTCTGCTCATTAAGAACTGGCCACATCTTAAAAGAAGTCAGTTTTCGTTCTTTATATGTCTGTACCGTGTGTGAAGATTACTTTCAATTGATTGAGCATATTCCTGGTATAACACACGAACCTACACTAAACCGACTAGTCACGTGAAGTGGATATTGCGTCGTGAACCAACATTAGTTTATTGATTAATGCAAAGCAGAAATCACTAACTAACTATCTCATTATCAGAAGTAATTGTTTTATTGGATTTGCATTAACACAACAACACCGTGGGTCGAACACAGAATATTCAGACTTGTTTGCCTGAATGAAGTTTTCAAACTAAATGTCATTGAAAATCAAGATCTAGTGATATGAAATAAATGAATATAACTGTGCTAATCGAAGTGATGCTCTAACCTTCATAGAAATTTACTGAACGGGCTCGAACACATCATTCGTCACTTTCAAATATGACGCCACATCTACTTGACTGTAATGCAATAAATTTCATTAGAAAATAAAGTGCATAACAATGAATGTTAGTTTATCTACACTCAAATGAAACAATCGTCTATCTAAACTCATAAATTTCACTCATTCATTTAGTCTAAGTGTAGTGCATCTCACTAGTAAACTCATATGAATCAGTCAATAATGTATCTAATTATAGTGAAAATAGCCTGATCACATCCATTCTGATGCCTCTGTCAATTACAAAACATTCCATTGAATTTAATTAAATGATAGAAAGTGAGAAAGAAAGAAAGTAAATAATTCTGTGTTTTGTCTTTCACTTCTATTTAGTTGGAACAAACAACCAGGTGTTTACTGAAACTCTCCAAGTTTGTCTTATTCTCCTGATTGTGAATTTGTTATGAGGATTGAATATATGAATTAAGAATCAATAGACTGATATGGTCGGCTTTATGGCGGATTTCGTTTGTGTGTGAGAGTGTGTATTTAGATGAATGATAACCTCCTCTTGAGTTGTGTGTGTGTGTGTGTTTATTGAATGCGAATTGATTTCATGAAAAATCATTCATATTCAGATCTTATTGATCATTATGAGGCTGTATTTGTTGATGGTGATTATAATGACTCGGATGATTCTCATGATGACGATGATGATTATGATGTTGTTGATTTTATTAAGTAGCATGAAATTGATGTGATCAAATCATTGAGTATTTAGAGTGTATATCCATCCCCAGACAACAGCCAACAATCGACACTATGTATATTCACATAAAGATGTCTAATTCAAATTCATTGGAATTTTTATACTGTCACACCCTATTGAATGTTGGTATTCATTTAATTATGTGATATTCTGATCAAGCTGGAACTAGTTCATTTTTCTGCAGTGCATTGGCAATGTTGTTTCAATGATGCATTCACTGTTGTCGTTTGTGATATTTGCAGTAATGTGGACGATGCAAATTATTTTGCATGTTGACAATGAGTATGACTTGTTTATCGATGATGATGATGATGATGCGGATGATGATTAAAACGATGATCAATGTTGATTCAAATAGTAATGTGGATGATTATGATAACTTAGCATGGAATTAGTGATGATTTGTATAATGATAACAATAATTGTGCTGATGACATGCATGATGAATTGTATTATCATTCATTATGAAAATAACAAGACCTTGTCTAATTTGACCAAGTGGCAGAATGAATTTAGATGCATAACACCCATTTCAAATTTTTCAACTTATGTTTAAAACGTAGTGAAGGAAATCCATAATCAACGACTCACCATATTCTACGTATTCTGTTATCGGTGCTAAGGCCTAATTATCAATTTCCCCACTGAATTATATATTGATCACATTAAATACAGCCCATCTTCATGAACTTCAAGTATAAATATCGCATACTCATGCAGGCATTAAAATCAAAATATCCTGTGTTTGAGTCTCCAGCAAATCTGTGATTACGTACATTCACAGAAAAATTACATGCAAGAATGAAATGGTTGGTTATGTTATTCTATATACTCAGATAGACACAAACACTTATATGAAATGGAATACGTCAAGAGTTCAAGGATGATTTATCCTATGTGAAGTAATCACTGATGATATTGTCCTGTAAAGCAACGAAACCTTTTCAATTCATTTGTCTAGCCCCATAGGCTGTATTTTTATCACTGCTGCAAAGGTCTAATTATCACTTTTTACCATTGAATAACATAGCGATTACACTAATTACAGATCGTCTTAATTTACCTCAAAAAATAAAGATAAAGTACTCATATCGAACCTCTGAGAGTTCGCACATTAATTACTTTTGATTAAGTCTAATTTCGAATGGATGTGTATTCTACTTCTGATTCCGAACCGCATCCTCCTTCTTTTAAAATTCGCGAAGGTACAGTTGGTGCTTTCTTAGTTTAATAACGCCCACCTTCTAATGTGACGATACTCGAGATGTCAAATTTGTTAAGTACTTGCTGTTAAACGTCAAGATTTTGGATTTGATTCCTTGATGTATTTACAGAAGTGAACGAGTAAGGTATTTCATAGAGAAACGAAACAGCTGTCTATTTTTCTAAGTTTTCAGTTTTACTCAATGGACAATAGTCAAAAAAGTATACAAACGCCTTCATTAATTTAAGTTGAATAGTGTGGCAGTAATCGAGTTGATGCATCCGGGATTTAAGGTATTCAACAGTCAAATTATCACTTAGCTTATCCATGTAAATCAGTCGAAATATCATTTTGTGAGAACGTCCTCAAATAGAAGTTTTTGGATCAGTTATCGCACTGCCCAAAGAGAGCAACGTAACAACTCAAATATTAAACACAATAAAACAGTAGAATCCAACATTATTCAGATTATCACTAAGTTGTGGCAGAAGATTGAAGAGTGACTATTTAAAATGAACGAAAAAATAAGAATGATGATTATGGTGATGATGATGATTATGATAATCACCAGTCGTGACATTTAACAAGGCTGTTGCAGTTTCATCGATAATTCATTTTAGACTCAAATCTCAATGCCCGAATTCATGGTGTGTATTAACTTTGTAATTCTTAAAATTGATGAATTCGATAACTGATAGAGCCAGTCGAAATTAAATTATTATAGCCACATCGTCTGTTTGACGGTATACCATTCTAATGAACTTGAATTAGACATTTAATGTGAATATACATAGTGTCGATTGTTGGCTGTTGTCTGGGGATGGATATACACTCTCAATACTCAATGATTTGATCACATCAATTTCATGCTATTTAATAAAATCAACATCATCATAAACATCATCGTCATCATGAGAATCATCTGAGTCATTATAATCGCAATCAGGGAAAACGGAGTCATTCACACATTAACATGAAAAAAATGATTCGATGAAACTTTATCAAGTGTTATAGTCTGAAACACACTGTCATCATCATCATCATCATCATCATCATCATCATCATTATCAAAATACTCATAAAACACCAACTGTTGATCATGAATTAGCAGAATCAATCACCAATGTAAATGACATTCGTGCTTCAACCACAGATTACTAGTCTACACTACCTACAACACAAAATCACCATAATATTACGCCTACAGTCTTAACCGTTGACAATCATTTATCAGAGTCGTTTACGATTCCAGATAATGAAAATGATGAATATTGCTTGATTACCATAAATCAGTTTATCCAATTTACTTACAGGAACAGTTTGGAGCTCGTCAACCTTCAACACTTGAATAGGTATTGGTACACACAGTCTTAAGTGTGACTAACAGAAATCACTACACTTCCTACTTTCAATTTCTTATGACCTTTTCACACCTCACCTACTATATTTCATTTGTTTTCGTTGCGGCTGTCACATTTCAGCTTTATTCATTGTCACGTCATTCGTTTGACATCTTCTGAACGTGGCAATTAATTTACTTATTATTTGTTACTGAATTTACTTGTAGTGGAAAAATGTCACTAAATAATGTTGTTTAAGTGCAATGAATAGAATGCAATTGTTCTGAGGTTGCTTAACTTCTTCATCTAAATGATGTGGACAAACTACAATGTTACCCACATGGGATGATTCTACTAATATGCTGGATCGGATTTGTTAAATGAGTGAATGCAATGGTAATATTGGCACATGAAAAATATATACCGGTGCTCCGAATTACTTTCATTTCATTAGGAAACGATACTCACGCATTTGTAAGTTTTGTTTCTAATTCGACTAAGATAACACCATTAAGTCATGCAGGATGTCAGCTCACAAGGTATTTAGTTGTCTACATAACATTTAAAAATTTTACTGAACAAGAAGAATCCTTTACAAAAAATCGTAAGGAAAAAGAAACCATGAACTAAGCAACAAACAAATATGACAATGACTTTTGAAATTCTTAGTAGTATATTTGCATGTATATGCATGTATATGATGCTAATCTATGGAACTATTCTATTAAGGATACTGAATGAAGATAGTTTACGATAATTGGTATTAAGTCTAGTTGATTGAATTCGTCACACATTCATGGGAGTAGGATACCACGGTAAAACAAAGAGCACTGGACAGCTGTTTCATTCTAGTATGGGACTCTTCAGCATTGTTCAACCTAGATTACACTCCAGAGGCTTCAGGGTATGTTGGCAACAATCAACAATTTTGTTGAACTAGATGAATGCTCTTCATGAAATAAATACTGTTCATATTTACGGCATAAAGTACTATATGTTAATTGTGTAACAGCATAGTTTACATGTTTTATCTTTTCTGAGACCGTAACAAATATCATATGACCTATTCTTAATGTAGAGTTATTAGGTTGTTGTTGTGTTAGACTTACACGACTCACTTGAGTGTCGATTTAGATTTCCAACGTAAGAGATCCTGGATAATTCTAGTGGACTTTGCTGATGGTTGGTTTTTACCATTTTCTACATAGAAATGCTGATTATGACAAGAACAATTGAATTTCTCTGTGAAGGGGGTAAGTGAGTTGCTCAAATGAAAAGTTAATAACGTCATTGACAAACAAGATCTGCTGATAATGAGTATATCTGTGAGAATAAAAGTGAAGGCTGAACCATTGAAAAAAATCTTTAATTGAGCATGTACAACCAGCATCTATATTAATACCGAATCAACCTTCAATAGGAAGGAGATAAAGTCAACAGTTTGGTATCGATGATTGAGAGAAGAGTTTTGCCAAGCAACATATGGATCACTTATCTCATAGGATGAGACTTTCTCTAAATAACGTATAGTCAACTATATCAGAAGTAGCACACGTCCATTCCACATTTCATTCTCTCATATTCATCGTTACTGACTTTGAATACATGCACTCAGCCTATGAATTGTGAATGTGTATTAGTCACCATAGTATACTGTGATATTAAAACGGTGTGAAATTGTATTAATACAGAAGAGATTTAGAATGGACACTAGTCACTGTTTAATTTTCTGTCTTAATTCCATTCATCTTCATTGTTTATTAGGCAATCAGATGACATTCAATTTGTTTTCTCTACAAGCAATAAGTCAACATTGGAACTTCACTCTGTTTCATTTTATTATGTCATCTAGCAAGCTGATGAGTCAGTCTCATCATGTTCGATGTGCGCGAGAGAGAATCAGTGTGCTGTAGAGAACTGCGTGAAATAACCTATTGACAGAGAATATTCTCAATAGAAATCTAAAAGTTTATTTGATTTTTCTACTTTCAATATTTCTGTAGATAAAAGTAACAAGACATTGAAATATGTGCAAAAACAAACTGTACACAACACACATTTCAACTCATTCACATGATAAGAGAGTTGACTGAGAGATTTTCATTCAGAACAATCTGATCAGTTTCACCGACTTGTCTGATGAACTTCTTTTCACAAGATAAAGAAAACTTTTTTGTTTTGTTTTAATTTATCTAATTAAAATGATAAAGTGAAAATGTTGTCTAGTCTACATTGAAATAATCATAATAATAATACAAATGACTGAGGTGATCATTGTAGTTGACAAACTGAAGCAGTTTACAAGGGAGAATAACTAACTGTCAATGATGTTCTTGACACGGGTAACTTCGACTAATCGAAATTCACAACAAATGCATGGGTAATGAACAGTTCTAAATACAATTATGATTCATATGAATGTACAACAGAAGTATCACAGCCAACGAGATCATGCCATTTTCATCATAACTTGAATCAATGACGGTTAGGTTCATATGAATTTCTTCATGAGACTGACTATATTGACTAGATTGAATGAATGAGTGGAACTAGTGTAATGATTAGGACGGTTGTTTGCTTAGCTGTAGATAAACTAACATTCATTGATATACACTTCCTATTCTGAAACAGGTTATTTTCAATCAAGTCAAGTAATTGTGTCATGATACCTGAAATTGTCTACGAATATGTTTAATCTGTTCAATCGCAGTCTGTACCAAAGTGTTGGTGATGAGTATGATTTATTTGATTGCTTTGATGATGATGATGATGATGATAATGAATTTGACCTGAGATGCACGATTTAATTATTTCATTTCTCCGCAATACTATCATGATAATGTCACACGGTACATGAACTTATACACGCTTAAATTTCGAAATTTACGCTTTTGCTGGAAAAGACTTTGATGTTTTTGAATTTGATAAATTCGGTATCTTCCAGATTTATACGTAATTGGATTATATTTATAGCGACATCGTCTGTTTGACAGTATACCATTCTAATGAACTTGAATTAGACATCTTAACGTGAATCTACATAGTGTCGATTGTTGGCTGTTGTCTGGGGATGGATATACACTCTAAATACTCAATGATTTGATCACATCTAACATCATGCTACTTGATAAAATCATCTTTATCATCATGATAATCATCCGAATCATTATAATCACCATCAACAAATACAGCCTCATAATGATCAATAAGAGATATCACCACGCTAATTGCAATATGACAATGATATGTTGATGAAATGTGAAACGCATTGTGACATATTCTGAGAATTGGGACAACAACTTGATGATTGTCTCTATAAAATGATCAGAAATGATGTGACGATTCAGTTATGTTGAGGTTGTACTTACGGAGTATGATAATCAACAGTCAGCTTGACTTACGTTTGTAACTCCTGTAAACATCAGTCAGATCGTGAAATACGTGAGATGGACATTCTTCATGTTTTGTTATTCGATACACACAATGCTAAGCCTGTTTTCATCAGCCGACCATATCAGTCTATTGATTCTTAATTCATATATTCAATCCTCATAACAAATTCACAATCAGGAGAATAAGACAAATTCGGAGAGTTTCAGTAAACACCTCGTTATTTGTTCCAACTAAATAGAAGTGAAAGACAAATCACAGAATTATTTACTTTCTTTCTTTCTCACTTTCTATCATTTAATTAAATTCAATGGAATGTTTTGTAATTGACAGAGGCATCAGAATGGATGTGATCAGGCTATTTTCACTATAATTAGATACATTATTGACTGATTCATATAGTTTACTAGTGAGATGCACTACACTTAGACTAAATGAATAGTGAAATTTATGAGTTTAGATAGACGATTGTTTTCATTTGAGTGTAGATAAACTAACATTCATTGTTATGCACTTATATTTTCTAATGAAATTTATTGCATTATCAGTCAAGTAGATGTGGCGTCATATTTGGAAAGTGACGAATGATGTGTTCGAGCCCGTTCAGTAAATTTCTATGAAGGTTAGAGCATCACTTCGATAGCACAGTTATAGTCATTTATTTCATATCACTAGATCTTTATTTCCAATGACATTTAGTTTGAAAACTTCATTCAGGCAAACAAGTCTGAATATTCTGTGTTCGACCCACGGTGTTGTTGTGTTAATGCAAATCCAATAAAACAATTACTTCTGATAATGAGATAGTTAGTTAGTGATTTCTGCTTTGCATTAATCAATAAACTAATGTTGGTTCACGACGCAATATCCACTTCACGTGACTAGTCGGTTCAGTGTAGGTTCATGTGTTATACCAGGAATATTGCTCAATCAATTGAAAGTAAACTTCACAAACGACACACCGTGGGAAGCAACTTTCTCTAGTTTGCCAGCCTATACGTTGCTATCCTATTGACGCTCTATTCACAATCAAATATAACTTATTTTGCCATTCTTATTTCCTATGATTTCTTCTCATTCGTACTAGTTGTTCAATGTTTGAAGTTGCTTGTTCTTACGACAAACGTAATACTTGGTCATACGTCCGTGGTGCACTTCATTGGTGAACCAACGTGATCTGAATATAATCAATACTATGATTTTGTTCCTGTTCATAGTCTTACCAGAGTATTTTTGGTGTATTTGCGCCATATATTTCACGGTGCTTTTGTTATTTGTATGCATTACTATTTTAATGACGTTCTGATCAGAATTTAGTGTTGTTAGGATTAAAACCCTAATGTCTTCAAACTTTTCTGTTCATACCTTTCTAGGAAGATTAATGTAGAAGTTTTGTTCTGCTACGCAGAAGTCAAGTGTCAAGACCACAGCGCGACAGATACACGCTTTCATTTCCTGGAAGCTGTAAGGTAGATTCCGCATAAATTGAACAAGTACATCAACTTTTTCTTTTTTCAGCCCCTTCTACATATAACCATATAACTAGCTCAAATAATCAATTCCTAGGCGCGTAGACTTGTTCGATAGGCAACGTCTTAACGAGTTGTTCCACACCATCTTGCTTGGTAGCATAGGAAGTTGAAGTCTACTGGAAATGTATGTTGACGAAGTCGTTCAGAATGATAATGAGTGCTCAACTATTAACTTCAGAAAACGCATTCCATTCTTAACCATCTAATTAAACATCAGATCATATTCATCGTTCAAGCATCGCATATTCATAAACTTGAATGATAGACAGTAAATCATATTACACATAATTAGTACATGGATTGTAGAAGTTAAACATAGATCTGACATGTGTACTTGTGTTTGTCCCATTCGATGAAATCTGCTTACAATGGTTACATGCTGACACTGATTATTATGACAATTATCATCATGACGAGAAGGAAGTTAGAATGACAAAATCGGCTATATCATAAAAAATGTAAATGTAAATATAACAGGCTACAAAGTAGCGTGATTATTAGTTTAGGTCTAATTGTTGTTGACTGTGATATAAGTTACTAGATATTTAGATGTATTATATTACAATACACAAAAATTAGAAGAAGAAGACCAAAATATAACAGGCTGAGGAAAACAGGCTTAGCATTGTGTGTATCGAATAACAAAACATGAAGAATGTCCATCTCACGTATTTCACGATCTGACTGATGTTTACAGGAGTTACAAACGTAAGTCAAG
>CM046067.1:1488222-1539364 GCA_025215515.1 Schistosoma japonicum | reverse complement strand
TTATTCTAAATTTACTTAACATAAATTTTAACCAAGTTGAACTGTCAATTATCCATGAAGTTAAAGTGTTTAACAATGATGAACAGTTTTTTCAGTGAGGTAGGTGTTTAGTGAATTCCATTGAGTCGGGAATCGCCTTTTTGACACTGATGATGTTTATCTATGAATCATAAAACTACAACGTGTTTCGATAAACATTGTGTCTGCCTGATCGTTCATGTCACATTGATCGTCCACACTCGCTCAAATAATCAAGTTGACTGTCGATTGTGTTTTTCTCCATCATTTATTGTTGTAGTCTAAATCCAATTCATACAATTTGTTACTTACTTGTTTTACACTTGCAAATCTCCTATTGAAAATTTTCTTGTAGGTGAATGTAGTTCAGGCGTTTTTAAATTGTTAATTCGACACTTGCTGTCAGTCACAACTAGAGATAACAAGATACTGATGGCATGTTTTCCATAAATTGATCTCACTTGTAGACGTTAATCATACAATGGCCTTCTCACTTATTTAATCCATTCTCATACTGTTTGTTGTTGGGAAACAAAATAAAACAATAAAATTCTATTGAATCGGTCATTCTTATGTTACCATCAGTAATCAACACACTAAGTCGATAAGTTCTTACTATCCATTACAAATCGATATAAATCTAACAACAACAACATCATGAATAACAGACAAACATTGAATGACGTTTTCTTTGTTTTCATTTCAGCATGTCAAGAACACATAACCGAAGTAGCATGCGTAACTAAAGAATCAGGCAAACCCGATTGTGATTGGTGTGAGGATTGTCAAACCTGTGTCCTGGTAAGTAACACACAGAGTAGTTTATCTGTAATTGATGTTTCTAGTTTTGTTGTAGTTTACATTGAACACACATACGTCACTGTTTATATTTACACTCGACTCTCGTAAACATTTCATAATTCGACGTGTTCATCGAATTTCATGCAGTTCATATGACCAGTATAACTGGACCACACCATTTGAATGTTGCAATTGACATGTTGAGTTAAAAGTATCAATAAACTTAATGACTTCTATATCATTAAAAATCTACAACGAGATCTAGTCTGTTCATCTACAGAAGGTATAATTTAGAATGACCTCAGATTTACTTTTGTGTTACAACATACAAAGATTAGTTGCATAACTCTGAAATAAACAGTAAGTTCGTCTTTAATATGAACTAACTATCACTTTTTGCATAATTACAATATGAAACATAACGAGAAAGTGTAAGTTATAATGAGTAGATCAGTGAATGTGTCTCGTTGACTATGCTTATCGTATTTAATACACCATGGTAATCCCTAGTTGAAATTGTCATGTATTCTATTAGGACTAGTTGCATTTACTAACTTCTCATGAGATAATCATCAGATTGTGCACATTTACTGGGATATCTCTCCCTCACAACTCTCCATGTACACACTGTATGAAATTCGAATATTGCAAATCACAGTGTAATTGTCAGTATTCCTTACAACAAGACTGAGGGGTTCAAATTAGGCAATTTGTGAGTACTACGGTTACAATCTAACGTTTGCTTTCATTTGATTGTTGGAGATGCACATCGTAGTAACAATGACATAAGGTAAACTGCCAGGCAAATCACAACTAATCAGCAAGGTAAGGTAACGCCAGCTGATTGTTTATGAGTATTAGCATGCAAATCATGGGGTAGAGCTAAAGTATGACAAACAGAAGTAACCTGACCCATATGCGTCGATATCAATTCCATTACAAACAAACAACATAATCATTCCGATCTAAACAATCAGCTGAAACACATCAGTCACACAACTGATGTTTCTATCCAAGGTATTTGAGTGGTTTGCACGTATGTGTTCTACACATTTCAATAACATAATCAGTAAACACCATTGTGATAGGTTTATCAAAGATTCTTCTTTACAAAGATCATTTCATGGCAAATAATCATATTGTTTTTTCACATTTTCAGAAAGAATCATCATGTAGTTGTTTAGACCGAACAGAAACAACTGAGTCTCAACCTCAGAAAACTGGATCCAGAAACATTTACAACATGGTGGGCATTGTTTCTGCAGGCATATCAATTGTATTATTGATAGTTGGAATGATCGTATAGAGGTACAAAATTCTTCATCATCAATTCAATTGTCAACCGTGTATGACTTGGATTACAGAAACATTACATTGATAACACTCACTTTGTTTTCTTGTTAATGTAATAAGTAAAATACAAAATGGGATTGGTAAATATTTGTCTTTATTATTATTTATCAAATGGTACTTGGCAGTTGATTTAGACGTCGTGTTTCTACGACGAAATCAGTAATTGACATTAGGTCATCAGAATATCTTCACTGTTATCGAGATTAGGCGAATCATAGTCATACTCAAGAAATGATGTAATTCAGTAACAATCGATGGGTCATAGTACAATAAACAAATGACTTACACAATCCTGTCTGTTTAACTATTTATTATCTTGTTCGACTGGCAGATACGATAAAGTGACCCAATTCAAGAAGGTAATAACAATTAGTGTGCTTGTTCCATCACTCTGTAGCATACATGCGATAATGAAAAGTGTACAATTAACAAAAGCTTAGTAATATATTGAAGGGTATCCGGAGCTGCTACAGGTGAAGATAACATGCTCAAAGTAACGGCTGTGAACGAATAACCGAAATTTGTTCTAAGTTATCTATCAAGATATTTGGCTAACAAATGATACTAAGTGGATGCCTTCTACAATTTTCTAAAACAGTCGATTTCGAGTCTATTTATTTATTCACTTAGATAATATAACAGTTTTTGCTTTACCATGGTGGCTTTTCACTCATCTTATTACGATCATCTTGTTTTCAATACCCACTAACAATATCATTGTACTAGACATTCAGTCAGTGCTGCTCTAATATTTCAATAATACGTTTAATGTACTAATTACTTACGAAAATGAAAAAATACTTATAATCGTTGTATAGTGGTTAAGTGATCAAAAGGTTGAGGGTTTCGGACAAGGATCATATCATCATCGTAGTATGAAGGTTCATTGTTGACCTCTGATTTTCAAAGTTCGACTTGAACAGAAGAATCAACTAATACAGTGGAATTGTGAAAGTGGGGATATGAAGTTCATGTGGAGAAACGGATGTTATCTACATTATACCACTTCAATTTATTTCAAAAAGCTCAAACTACTGAATAGCTTCTAGTAGTATGGAACTACTTTATTGATGATTAGACAAACAATCTTGTTGAATTAACAGTTATATTCAACTATTCAAATTCACTAACATTAATATTAATATAAATAAGTACTATTAAGTCTATTTATAATCCTTCAGAAGTAGTAGATCGTTGAGAAAGGAAGGGAACTGTGTACAAGCATTAACTCTGTATATTTAAGTTGATCCAGTTTTGCAAATATTGATCACAAATTGATTTCGATTGGTGATTATTTGATGACCGAGGTTTATCAGGATAATTAGTTAAAACAATGGCTGAGTGTTTATTATTAGACGTTGTTCAGAACCTTTGTATATATTTAACATCATCGCTGTGATTATTCATAGTAGTTGAATGCGTAAACCTGTATCAACTGATTCGATTGATACATGTGTTCGTATGCCTGACCACTGATTGGTTTGATGCTCGATACTAGTTGTAAAAAGTGAAGGATGAGAGAAAGATAAAGTCTAGGAAACTAAATTGTGGCATCAGTTAATGGAATTTTGAACTGTTGGTCTGGACCACGTCGGTAGATTCAAACAACCTAGTCAAGCTGATCATCATATTGAGGATGAGTGTCTAAAGAAAGTGGATGATATTGACCAGATTTAATCATAGTAGGGAAAGTGTATTTTACTCTTTGTCTTCTTCTAAGTCCAATTATTGTTTTTAACACACAATCGTTCCCTTTCTTCCTGTTGAATTAAACAATCGTGATAATCTTATAAATTTAAACTTGTCGTTCAAATGTGATGTAGTAACTCGGATGTATGGGTAAATGTACCAGGTACTGTGATGCTCTTCACTGACTGACTGACTGAATGATATTTGATAATTTTGTAATAATGTAATGATAGACACAGCGAATTTAGTTGATTCTACATAATCTGAATGGTTAGAATAACAAGAGTGATGGTTATAATGTGACAGTGATGAACTTTTGACGAAGTTACATGAAGTCATACTCATGAATATTCATGAATGTTTTTCTCTTCCAAATGAACAGTACACTTAAGTTTTGTTAGTGAATATCAGAATTAAAGCACGCTGAAGAATGAACATTGGAATCTTGTTGATGTGATTATAAATACTGAATGCATTTGTGTATGAATAGAACTGATATCACTCATGGTATTGTTTGAAATGAATTGTGACCGGTAAGTAGATGTAAGAACGCTATTTTCGCTTTATTTAGAAGTAATCAGCTACATGTACCTGCATGAAAAGTTAATGAAAAGATCTAACTACATTGTAATGATAGTTATCTTGACAATTGAATGCAGAAATCATGGAGTATACACACTTCGTTTGAAATGAGTTCCTAATTCCTCTAAACAAAACACATCACTAATTTTCATGATATAAAAGTACCTTTATTTAGAGAGAATAACTGTAACGGTACTCTAAACGTATTCACCAGCACAAACAGTTAGATGGTTTTCTGGTTACCGTATTTTGATAAGGTTTGTCTTTCACGAGAAGGAGTTGGTAACGCCATGTCCAACCCTCCTACTTTGTCGGGGCTTAGAACCGGCAACAACCCTACAAGAATTTCAGGCGTAAATCGGCGGAAAATATGAAATGAATGAACAGCACGTGAGAAGATCTGGCAAAGAAAGCCAAGGACAGAGTTGGTTGGGGAATGCTGGTCGACGTCTTATACTCCATTTGGGGTAACAGGCACTGATTCATTGACTGATTGATCCCGAACAGTATCGGTCGATGAAATGATGTAGTAATGACATCACAATGAGTACTAATTACTAGTCCTTAAATTCAGTTATAATCTCTCAATAAAACTTTATACTATTTTCAAATCCAACATTGCCTTATAATGTAATTGGTGATTACACAGGATCAATGAGAATTCTCATGAAGTATTTCGTCATAGATATGAGTTACATACACATATAAAGATCATTCATCGTCTACCACACTGTGACTACTTATTGCGCATATAATGACCCACGTTCATAAAGGCGTACTATTCTGAACATCTGACAAGATAGTTACTGTATACATTGGTGCATTTTGCCTCATACTTATATTCGATAACTCACATCTTTGATCATCTCCTTGATGATGGTTCATCAGATAATCAGAGAGCAGCTCTTGTTATCCAACAAATACCAAGCATCCAGTTGAAAATTAATTTGAATGATAGATGGCATATGGACTCCAGAAAGTATTTTTCCTTTTGTTTGCGTTATGTCAGCTAGATGTACAAACATTCTAGTGTTGATGTTTACACAGGGAGTCAAACACAGCTCGTTCATTATCAGGTCACTGAGTTTAGCCACTTACATTTGTGAAACCAATGTGTAGGCATGATTTGAGTGTATTAATTTTCCCGTTGGTTTAATATAGACTAATATTTATCAGTTTCTGTCGCAATATGTGTATGTTGAGTGGACTGCTTTCATACAACTGAAATTCCCATCCAGTTAAAAAGTTTCACATGGGACTAATCGCACGTTTTGGATTTTACTTGCCAACCACTATCTACATGAAATCATACTTGTAAACCACAGACATATCTCGGGAATTCACTCAGAATGTGCATATCGCAACACAGTCTGATCAATTTCAGTGCATCATAAATCAACGGGCTGTTGAAAATACACTACAGTTATATCCAGGCAAACTATAGTCACTTATCTAAATGATACACCACTGTGAATTCTGTATTCAGATTTGCCGTTGATTAGCAATAGTCAATAGGAAATGCTTCTCTACCTAACTGTCATGTAAATTAGCCTTAGTCATCATATCACAATCAAAATCTTGAAAGGAATGGAGCTCTAATTACCGATTATCTCAATCCGTGACCGAACTGTTTTGACGATGATTACCGACCATCTTTATGTCGAGTTCTATACAAAACTGAGGAAATGAATAGAACTCACACTGTTTCATGGCATAACATTTCTCTTCGGTGTATTGTCTGAATCGAAAAAATGAATATTTAGTCATCAATTTGTATAAAGCAAAAAACAATCTGATAAGATGATAATCAAAAAGGGCGATCGATGTTCTCTAGAGTTAATCTGTAAACATTGTGATATTGTAGACCTCCAATCATCAATACGGCATCGATTTAAACAATAAAAAAGGGCACCAGTGTAAAGCATCTGTTGAAGAGAACAGTTAATCACTTCGGTATTTGTTCATGTTAGATTATTTAATTTTGAATCGATGGTATTCACTGATGTTACAGTTCGAAATTGAAAATTGTTTTCAAGATATTCATTGACACGCTGACTGAGAATGAATGTGACGTGATTCTATGAACGTACGTTTTCTATGTGATTGATTTGTGTTTGTTACAAATCAGTCTCAGTTGGGTACCATTAAGACCCATAGAGAACTGAATGATTTCTCACTTATTATCTCTTAATCATCATTGTTGGCTGACGAACTTATCGTGGATAAAACTTAGAATGTTTAGGTCTCACTTAATCATCAACACCGGTGGTTTAGTTGGCGTCGAATAGTAGGATTTGCATACAGTCAGATGGATCGTCTCTAAACGTTCTAATGTTATTCAAATGCTTGATGGCCTAATAGTAAAGTGTTCTCATTGCCTAATCGTTTTTCCCTCGTCATGTGAATGAAATTAAGTAATTCAGAAATGTGTAATAAACCTTAATTTGAATGTAAAATAAGTAGAACGTGATAACAATGTCTACGATATGATTGTCAGTAGCTGAATTGTGAATACATTCAGGAGACTACCTGGATCATGTGCAGCAAAGTTATCTGTTCGAAGTTGAGTATTCTCTAAAGAATCCTACACACTTGAGGAATGTGATATGACCATGTGAATTAGGAATTATGGAGTTGGACACCATCATTGAATACAATGCCAACTGACGACTAATGATCATTAGAATGTGAATCATACAGTGGATATAGAATTTCTGAGAATTTTGGATAGTAACTAGTGGAACTTATCATGCAATAATCAAGAAGACACAGAACACACGTGGATTTAATTTGTATTTTGGAATTCAATAAGTTCAGACATAACTGTATCATACCACTACAGTTTTATATAAAAACCACATCCGCCACAGTTTGATTTAATGTCTTAGTTTTTGTAATTCATTCTGCATTCTCCTGAAGAAGATTCACTTTACTTGCATCTTATTGTTCAGTGGCAGTAGTATTCGAATTTTCTAAAGAAAAGACTCATTAACTTGTGAATCAGCATTAGAAATTGGAACGGACTCACCCGGATTAGATATCACAGATCACCCCATAATGTTCCCTTTTATCGCCTTGGCCGTCATATGAATATGTCAATCTTTCTGGATGCGTATGATGACAGTTTAGTATCATTATTGTATTTCTCTTATTTACCACTTCCTTAATATGACTGACTAATGCTGCATTACAAATTAATAGTATGCTGCATACATATAGAAATAAATAGCACTGGATTTTCAAAATTAATTGAAGTAATCAATATGATGCAGTGAAATCGTGAGAAGATGGTTTGTTATACGATCTGGATCTAATTAGATCATAGAGATAGAATTCTATACTTTCCTTGATCCCACTGTGAATGTTCATACGACCCTTAACTTAATTTAAGAATTTATCATGAGTATAAACATAACAATCCGAAGTTGTGTTATCAGCATCTGAACCATGAGTGGAATTCGAAGTAACATTAGTATTAGAAATATTCGAACACGAGTCTTTTGACTCCAGAATATGACTGATGAACTAATCGAACGGGATATGATAAAGATCTCAATATAGAGAACCAGTTCACTTTCATGGATGAAATAGAATGTGTGCATTCACAATTCTTCTTCACACTCTCATTTGTTGCACATCATTCTTCGGAATCCTCGAACTATTGAATTATTTCAATAGGTGAACTGGAAGCATCTAATACACAGAAAAATTCATTAATTATGAACTGACTCATTGTGTTTTATACATTTCCATTGTATAATCAGTAGACACCACTGTGATAGGTTTATCAAAGATTCTTCGTTTTCAAGATCATTTCAATCCAAGTTATCGTGTTTTTTTCATATTTCCACAATTCATCACCATGCAATTGTTCGGAGCAAACAGTGACATTCACTAAGCCTATCTTCATAATCAACTAACAACTTGGCGTTGCATCTTATTTACTGGTGTTACTCTCTTGCTTCCTACCTTTAGTGAAATCTTCTGGTCACTCTGGCACCATGTCAACCAATCAATGTTAAGGCGATGAGGTCGTAATTATCGTACTTGTTTCATTAGTTCGCTTACGTGTAAGGTCAATATTCATCTGTCCAGTCTATTTTACACCACAATGCCCAAGATCATTTTAACTCACTGCTTCAGTTGCTTCTATTTATTTGGTCATATTCTGTAGGCTCCTTAGCTATTTAAATTCACCAGCCCTATCACACAGCAACATTTACTGATTCACATGTGGTATATGTACATAATCTCCGATATGTGAATATACTTATATCCCTGTAATCGATCTTATTGTAAGTATCCTGAGAAGTACGCATCCATTATGCAACCGAACAGTTTTATGATTCTCTGTGAAGGTTCTTCATTTACACGACTATGTCGACATTTAATAATTTATATTTTCGAATATAGTCGATTTACATCAAATACAACGCGATTAACATGAAACTGCATCATATTAGACATGGTTAAAGTTTCCTGATCATTTCTTCTCACAACAGCTCAGTATTACAATTCGACTGAAATTATGAGAGTAAATCACACTACTAAGCTCTCACCAAAAAGCTTAAATGCTTTAGGTTCGATCTCCACTAGAGTAATGCATGCAAGCTACCACTAAGTAGTCAAATACTAATACGACAAAGTTATCTCAAGCCTTTTACATTTCAATGACTGTCGAAAAATAATAAACTCTGTGTTGAATAAGTTAATGCCTAAACTGACTGTCTATTTACTTACCTATTTACTTTTGATGAATTCATCATAACATTTTTATTCATTATCAATGAATTCCATTGATTTCGCTGTGATTGACTATACTCTGGCTTCATTGATAAGCATTCTTCATGTTGATTTGGTTCGTTATTAATGACTGATGAGATGAACTTATGAAATTCACTGGAATCACCTTGATTCAATTCTATGCATGATGTTGCATTTATTGTTATGTTTATCAGAATTCTCTAGTGTAACAACAGAATCTTTTATTGTAAACGATGAATAAATTAAATGATACTAGATGATATGTTACGTAATCATGGCATCATTATCAATGATGCTGATGTTGGAGAAGATAGAAATGATGATGTTGACAAATTGTAATCAGTAGTCTGATTATTTAATGCATTCAAATGATTTTGATGTTCATTTACAATTGATTGTTTAAATAAACTACAATTAGTACTAAGTGAATGGAATGAATTGTTCGATTGATTTCTTATTGAAGATAAAGGATACATAGTAGAATGATTTGAATATTGTAAAGAAGCATTGGCCACAAATAGATTTGGTAATAATACTCTTGATCCAGTGATGAACGTATTCAATAGATTGAAGAAAGATGATGATGATGATGATGATGATGATGATGATGATGATGATGATGATGATGATGATGATGACATTAAAGGGTGTAATGATAAGACATTTCATTGTGTAATCGATGGTAAACATGATGATGTCATCAATGGATCATCGTAATTATGGTTATTTATTAAAATGGTTTGTGAATCGTGAATGTTTTCAAATGATCATTCCTATCAACTGGTTTAGCCCATGTTACTTCAATTTGTGATCCATCAAGTATTGTACCTGTTTTTATGGAGTACCCAAATCCATAGGTACCGTATAAACATTTATGCAAAAGTCATTTGATGATAATAAGACTAAAAGTATACAAGAAAATATGCATCGAAAGGCTTAATCAATTAATACAATTGTAGATCTTCATTGTATTTCTTCAGCCTAACTATGGTCTACCATGAAGAGTGGGGTTAACTAGCATAGAAATAGTACGAAATGTCCCAAAATACATAAACCAAATACTTGACGACTGGTCTGCACTTTGTTGATACGAGAAAACGTTTGCCAAAATCAGTGAGCTGACGTACTAGATGATACAACGTCCAATTAGTTGTGATGGCTCTCATATATTCACTCTTCGTCTTGGGTACGCCTGGCTAATGCTTGTCTTCCTGCGTGATATTGGTTGGAGTAGGAGTAGAATTTTAGAAACGTAGGAGTGGCCAAACCAAAACACGACATTAGTTCAGTAAGTCATGGACCAGTGATCTAAACCATGTTATTTAATACAAATTACCTGTTTGAAATCCATATGATAGTCAAAATAAGAGGCTGGTAACACAAGGTGTCATAGCTGAGAAGTGGTCACAGAGGTGTAAGTGCATTCACTCTTAATGTTCTTCTAGATCCTTGGTTATGTTATTGTTTTGTACTTATGTTTTCTTCATTTCTTACTGTTGAATGATATTCTTGTGTTAACGTTATAAATTTGCTCTTGTCATTTTAATATGGTACGGCAACTCGCACCAATGAATATATGCGTTGGGTTCTACATTGTTCATGACTGAGTGACTGACTAACTAAGCCTTATATATATTTTACCACTTTCTTTCCACTTGCATGTATCTGTCGTACGCCGTTCATACGCTATACATAATCAGCTGAATGAGTGACGGATTCTCATCTAAATGATGATTATATTCATGTAATCGATACCAATCCTCAGTTACGTAATAAGGCATAATATTACTTAATGTATTGCATAATATCACTAACTTGTTTATATCATAAAAACCATTAGATTAGTTATAAGTTTCATTTAACATTCTAAGTGTTATAGAGTAAGTGATAAAAGGAGAGTTAAGAAAATACCTCAATTAGTCAGTCAGTCAGTTGGTCGGTCAACAGGACAATCATAATCAAGATAGATTATGTAATAAAATATGAATTACCTACAGTTAATGTATCACAATCTAACGACGAGACGATACTGAGCAGTTAAAATCTAGACGATGTGCTTTGATCCTGACAGTTGTAAATACAAAATATTGATAAGATAGTTTAAGAGAATAGATTGAAAACGAGGTATATATGACGGAATACTTAAAATCAATCAATTATCCATGGGAAATTACATTCTGTTACCACTCAACAACATTTCGCTTTTAATTAAGATGTATTAGGAATTTTCCTTTGATTCGCCATAGATTGAAATTGATCAGTCTCTGCTGCAGGCACATAAGCGCTGACACAACTAATAAAGTTCGAGTAAAGAGCCTCCACAAGATGTATGTACTTCAGAGGTATGCTTTTCAATGAAAAACACTGCCATAGAACTTCTCGGTCTGCAGAGTTAAATGTCACTTTCAAATCAGGGGAAACCACCATTATCAGATGTCGAAAAGAATTTCTGTATTAAAACCTGACAAATGGTGAATATCTGGTTTTAGAATGCTGGTGGGCTGCCTATACTTTACGAGGAGTAACAGATGCTGATTGATATGATTGCCATGGCAACAGACTAAAACGAAATATTTTGACGAGTTTCCTTCATTATATGATGAAAATGTTATTTGGAAAAGAGTAATCATAGTTATGAGGTACTTCCTTGGAAACTGGTACTAAATTTGTTATGTGTATGGTTAGCATCACATTTAACACATCACAGGTAACCAGCTCACTAGTTACTAACTTCAAGGTGTTTAGGAAGTTCTAGTGAAATGTCTTAACTGATGCCGACTCTAAGACAGTTTACCCAATCCCATTAAATCCTAAATTTATTGAAGTAACAATTTCCTTCAGGAAATAATCATACCCTTCAACCCCTTTATTAAAAGCAATGAAAATAAACTCCACACTACTTACTTCCCACCTCTCATTCCCACTCTACTATTCACTCATAGTGCAAAGGGATCAGTGATGTTTAACTAATTTACAAAACGAATTTCATCGGTTTTCATCATATAGTGATGTCTAAAACAGGCATTATAATAAAGAACATCAGTTTATCAGTATTCTATCTGATGTTGTCATTCCTTAAAGGACAATAACCGAACATCCAGTTTACTAGTTGATTGTACTGAGAGTAGACCAACAGTCGTGAAGCGAAAATCTTCTTTTAGAGAAAATGATGGTCTAATAATCATCTCTGGTTATTTCTTAATGGAATTCAATTCAAGTATCGATATTCCAACCTGTATTTATGGCTATTTACTAGGAGGATCCTGGACTATTGTTCGAGGCAGTAGGTTTCGATATCATGAAAGAAATTAACAACTTCTGTTTGTTCACAGTTTTCTTGTATTCACTATCGTGGACTTCATGTTAAAAGTGACTATTCCGTAAGGATACATTCAATATACGATTGAAATTATTTAATAAATTTTGGTTAAATTAAATCCTACATAATCAGAATCAGCTTATATCTTCCTGTTGATTTGTAATGGACTGAAACTAGTCCGCCTCTGTTGTCATATGGCATCCTGTAGGAATTACCTTCATATAGCAGTAGTACAAAAATATTATTTGTGTTGGATTAAGACTGACAAGCCTTACACAAGTGTAACTGTCTGGACACAGCAGCCTAGTGGTGAGGGCGGTGGTGTTTGGCACGAAGTGGATTGAGTTCGAATACCAGGGTGAACATCAACATTGTAATGCCTGTACATCCATTTGTTGAGTCCTAAATAAAAGGAAAGGCGCGTCTTGTGTTCCGCTTGCCGTTTACAATCCAACTTAAGGAAAACCTACATAAATTCCCTTTTACTTGTTATTTCAATGTTATTAACAGGATGTCAACTTTACCGTATACATTTACTTCAAAGTTGACGATCATATTTAACTGATAGAATGATTCATGAATGTTGTAAATATAAGAAGAATTTGAACGACTCCAAGAAGTTCACAATAACTTTTCATATACAATTCAACTCAAATAATAATTGTGAACTAATGCTATATTAATGCAGTCTGCTCAAGATGCATAAATGATAACAGAGACTGATCAATTTCAGTCCATGACAAATCAACGGGAGGATCCAAATACATTTTAATTATATATACATATCCAATTCACTAGTACAGCTGTCTGGACTGGTGGTGGAAGCTGAAGTGTTTGTCACGAAACATACTGAGTTCGAGTCCCATTGTGAACATCAACACTTGGATGCAGCTGACGAGTGTGAATTAGGAGTAAACGCGTGTTCTGAGTTCAGCTTGTCAGACACAATCTAACTCAAATAATACTTATGATTTTTATGTTTGTAACTCTTGTGTCGTAATGGTTATTCATTTAGATTCTTATAGACTTAAAAATTAGCATTAATTAACAAAGTACGTACTACTTAAATCCTACTTAAGTTAGATAAAAATAATAATGACGTTTATCACACTGAATTGAGATGATTTCGAGAAGATACGTGATATGTTTTATCATTTGGAATTGTTACGGTTTATTGTTCGTAGGGTACCACTAAAAACCATGGAGGATTGGATAGCTGTTTCGTCTTGATATAAAATTCTTCAGCAGTGTGTACCCCCCGACTGATAATTGGATTATGTAGATAATTCAAATCTGTAAGTTATTCATTATAATTAAAGCTTAATGTGTAGATGTTGCATTAGGATCCAGTAACAGTCATACTCTACTTTATTTCATTAGAATAAGGTATCTGCTTGACTTACGTAATTTCCGACTGATTTCTGGTTCATCTATTTCATACTTCTCAGATGGTTTTGTTTCTTCAACACATTCTGTATTTAAGATACAATCTTACTAGGTGGAACTACATTTTAGCAGATAATAACTTAGATAAATATGATTGATTTGTGAGTCATGATGCTGCAAGTTCTCGTTCTACTCCTCCTAATCAATTATATCAATGAAAGAACGTTGTGTGTAACGACGTGAAGTAATTCATTCAATCTTCGATGATCAACATATACAGGATAACTTGGTCAGGATCGAATGTCATCCTCATTAGACCATATTTAGTCAAATAATGATTATCGTAATCAATATTATTTTGTCTTCATAAACAACGTCAGTATAGATGAATGAAATCTATAAAAGTCAATAAGGCACAAAATCAATACTCAATAAGAAACATAAGTCAATTCAGATTAATGATTCTGTCAATAGGAATGTACAGTTTCATTAAGTAATGCCCACAACTGATGAGCCTCATCCAAGGATGAAACAACTGTCCAGTGCTTCTTCGTAAACAATGGTTGTCTAATTCAAACGAATTCGTGACATCAAATTAAAAAAAAATGTAATAAATAATTGATGATTATGTCGACAATAGTTGCCATATTCCAAAACTCTTCACTGGTATTCATTAGCTTACAGGATGTTATGTTACTCAAACTACAATTATCAGTAATTCGACTGTTACTAGGAATGTGTTTTCTCCAGATTAATTAGTCTACTGAAGCCAGAAGATGCTACGTCATAGAGTTAAAATGGTAATTAAACAAAGATTGAACATGAAATGTAGACGATGTTACATTCAAATGATAATGATGTTGACGATGATGTCAAATCAGGTAGAGAAACATAGAACCTAATTCATGTATATAAAAAATGTCTTGATTATCTCAACATTTTAGTATTTCTGTTATATCTTGAAAAATCACGCTATCATAACATAAGGAAAAGAGTGAATTTGACTATACTAATCAGTATTCAAGCACGTTCTCCATATCACTACTAGTCTCCAAGCCGAAATGAAACAAGACAACTAAGCTAACTACCAAACAAATAGATTATATCACACTCATCCATTTATATACATGTAAAATCTGACCATACACTGTATCTATAGGACGAATATCATTTATACAGAAAGGGGACAATAATGACTATGGACTGAGGAGGAGGTACTGATACACAGGTAATTGATTATAGTTCCTGTATAACAAAAGATACAGTCAATCACTCAAATCAATCACTGCCTGTTACCCCATGTGGAGCATAGGCCGCTGACCAGTATTCTCCAACCAACTCTGTCCTGAGCTTTCTGTTCCAGTCCTTCCCAAGAGTACTTCAGTCACTTCATGTCTGACTCTATTTCCTGACGCAGTGTATTCTTGGGTTTCCACATTTTTCTTTGACCTCCAGGGTTCCATGTTAATGTTTGTCTTGTGACACAATTTGGTGGTTTCCTCAGTGTGTGTCCTATCCACCTCCAGCATCTTTTCCTAATTTCTTACTCTACTAGAAGTTGATTTGTTCTCTGTCATAGGACGTTATTGTTGATGGTATCCTGCCAACGGATCCGAAGTATCCTACGCAAACAACTGTTTATAAATACTTGTACCTCATGAAGGATTCTTTTTGTAGTTCTCCAAGTTTCAGCTCCATACAACAGAACCATCTTCACATTTTGTAATGAAAATTCTAACTTTATTGCTGACTGACAGTTGGTTTGAGTTCTAGATGTTTTTCAGTAGTAGAAATGCTACTCTTGTCTTTCCAATCCGCGCCTTCACATCTGCATCAAAAGATACGATAACATTTTATTAATTTAATGGGAGGTTAGAGCGATGGGAACATGACAATAATTGAAATAAAATGATCGATATGCAAATACTGAAGCTAAATTAGACAGTCTTCTGGAAACAGTTCAGAAAGATAATTGCCCTTCTTGAATCATTCGATATAACAATTTACAAGTAATATTTAGGTTGGATTGCAATTAGTAAGTAAACTCCGGGACATCTATTTTATCCTATTTGAGGCTTCATAAGCTACATTTAAGTGTTAAAGCCAAAATAAGGATTTGAATTCAGTTCATTTTGTATCAAATGCTACCGCGGCTACTTTGAATGTCTTTCAATGATTTGTCAAGTTTCTACCTGTTCATTCTTCAACAAAAGTCATATTATTGATTCAGCCCTTCATTGAACTGAATTAAGTTAATCATTTGAGCATTTCTACCTTCATTATGTACAAGTTGGTGAAATTGTTGTTGGATCGGATAAATGATTTGAGTAATCAAACAATAATCAAGGGGGGTTGTTGTGGAGATAGTTAATTTGTCGATGCTGATATCACGAATTGATCTAAACTAGACAACCATTGATCACCTGGAAGCACAAGACAGCTGTTTTGTCCTAGTATGGGACTCTTCAGCAGTGCACATCCACGACACTGTTGGGGATCGCACCCAGGACCCTCAAGGAATTACCTCGAGGAGCGAGTCACTAGTGAGCTGACGTGAAGACGTGACTGTTGGAGTTCAATCGTGTCAGGTGTAAAGCAGTTACGCACCGATGACAATGGATGAGGTCGCGCAAACGTATCACGAATTGACTGAATTGGGAATATCAACCGTTAGAAGCCAGCTCAGTGGTTCAATGGTGAAGTGTTCGTGGCGGAACCAGAGGGTTCGATCACCAACAGGGTCGTGGATGCGCACTGCTGAGGGGTCCCATACTAGGACGAAACCGCTGCCCATTGCTTCCAGGTGATCAATGGTTGTCTCGTTCAAGTCAATTCGTGATATCAGCATTGACAAACAATAATCATTTATTCCATTTATTTGCCTGTCATTCCACGTGAAGCTTAGGCTGCTGACCAGTATTTTTCAATCTATTTTGTCCTGAACTCTTTCTTTTCAACTCTTCTCAAGTTCTAATCAAGCTTTTTATGTCCACTTACAATTGTCAGTCTAAATTATTCTACTGTCTTTTTCTTTGCCCTTAATCTTCAGGATTACAATTAAGTGTTTGTTTTATGATGTAGTTTGATGATTTCCTCAATATGAATCCCATTCACCACCGAAGTGCTCTTTTTTATTTATTCTTCACCAGGAAATTGGTTTCTTATCTGACACAAAATAGTTGTTGATAATGGTATCTGGCTGATTGATCTGAAGTATTTTGTTCAGACAGCTGTTTATAAATACTTGTATCTTTTGGATGATGCATTTCGTAGTTCTTCGAACAAGCTTCAGTCCAATAAAATAGAAGTGTCTTCACGTTTGTATTGAAATTTGTCATTTCGACGCCGGATGACATGTGGTATGAGCTTCAGATGCTTTTCAGTTGTAGGAATACTGCTTTTGTTTTGCCAATCCATGCATTCACATGCATGTATCAGACTCTCCTTGTTTGTCGATAATCCTGCCAAATTACATAAAATCTTCTACATCATCGAGTGTATTTTACAACAAGGAAAATATCATGAATATAATGGACACTATTATGCATTCGCAAGGCAAGTATATTAAGCAAGTACATCCAATTGACGAGTCCGAAATAAGACGAAACACGCTTCCTGGATTCCGCTTGTTAGATATAATCCAACTTGAGTAAGAATTGTGATTAATAGCCATATTGAGACACTCCGCTCAGGATGCACACATTAATTCCTGATGAGCCAATAAAACAAACCATTCAATATGATGGAACTAGTAGTTGAGGTAATTCCTCGAGCATTCGCAAGAAGAAGTCATCAGCATTGCAATGAAACCATCACCATGGGTATAAGGTTGCTCCACTCACTTATATTAGCGTATGATGCAGCATAAAAATGTCGCAGATTAATAAAATTTAGTAATATCAATGGTAAAATACCAGCCAGCCCAAGGGTGTTAACGATTTTTTCTCGGATTATATCCAGGTCTCCATTGCTTGCGCTAAGATCTAAAGTATCCACTGCTATGAAATTCTGTCCTAAGACAAAACTGTTATCTTGAATTTCCAATTCTTCGTTTTCAATCAAAATTTAAATTAGACTATTTTGTGACATCAAATTCAGTACTTCATAACAACAGTCTTCTTTACCAATTTTATTTTTATTGTGTCGTTGAACTTACTAACTAACTAACTAACTAACTAACTTACTTACGCCTGTTACCCCTCTCAGAGAAGCATAGGCCTCTCAACAGTATTCCCCATTCAACTCTGTCCTGAGTAATCCTTTCCAGCTGATTCCAGTTACTGATCATCCTTTCAATGTCTGATTCCATCTGTCGACGCAGTGTATTCACTGGCCTTCCTCTTTTCTGTTTTCCAAAAGGGTTCCAAGTTAGTGCTTGTCTTGTGATGCAGTCAGATGATTTCCGCAATGTATGTCCAATTCATTTCCAAAGTCATTTTCTGATTTCTTCTTCAGCTGGAAGTTGCTTTGTTCTCTTATATAGTAGGCTGTTGCTGATGGTTTCCGGCCAACAGATATTGAATATTCTGCGTAGAAAGTTGTTAATATGTACCTGTACCCTCCTGAGGATGTTTGCAGTAGTTCTCCACGTTTCAGCTCCACATAGAATAACTGTCTTGACGTTCGAATTGTTGTTTGCAGTCCTATATGTTTTTCAATTGTGTCGTTGAACTACTTAAAAATAATAAGTAGCTTGTAAATTCATCAAGCATTTTCAAAATATGTTAGCTATTGAGATTTAGATTACAATCTCAAGAGGTATCACTTTACCCATTTGATTACACTGCTATTTCAATTTACTGATCTGTTTTTCTATGTAAAACAGTAATTTCTCCTCTTCTTGGCTTATAACCTTTACTGTTTGCTATATCTGAATATAAAGATACTGTTGACATATTCATTTGGCAGTTCTACTTCAATGTAACTCTTATCTACTGATTGTTTTCAGGAAAAACTTTTTATCTGACTATGATTTTCGTGAATCAATCGATGTCATGTAAGCTCACAACACTAATTCTGAAGATTCATAATTTCAGGAGGCAGTTCGTGATGGATTAGAGGGTAAACAAGTTTAGTTTAGTTAAATCATATAAAGAATTTGGAAGTTGTCCACTAGTGGAAATGAATGAAGCGGTCTAAAATACATCAAGAACTAAGTAAAGTTAAATGTTGCAAATGTTTGACATTAGCTAAGTTGACTAATGGTTAAGGATTTGTGGCAAAACCTACAGGTCCTAGAATTGATCTACTGTAAATGAGTCGTGGATGCACACTGTCAGTGGGGTGTACTATAAAAGAATCAAATAACTGTCATAGAACTTAATACATTATTTAGAGAATTCATGAAATTCAAAGTATTACATTATGAATCTACTATAAATAGATACCCACTGATAATCAGTACGGTTGTTTCTAATATTGGACTCCTATACAAGACGTTAGACGATGAAAACAATGTCAAACACTAATTGATCTTCATTAACTATTTCTTCGAACTGAAAGCATCTTGTTATGTCATGTAGAAATTTGCAAACTCTTCACAACATTCAATCAAAAGTTACTTTTGATGAAGATGTCAAAATAGTTAAACAAATAGACAGTGGTAATGAATGAAGAAAGTAGAGATTTCAACTGATGTTGAACGAATTATTTCGGTATATCTTGGTGTCTAGGAGAACAGATTAAATGCAGTTAAACTAAGTAACAATGGAGTCAGGGGTTAAAAGTTTACAAGTTATGGGTTATAGCTTCATAGGATCAACTAGTATCATTCACTTGGCAGCAATATTAACTCTGGAAGTTTACCTAAATATTACATTGAATTCTATATCATAGGGGCACATACACAATTTAAATGATTATTGGATTGATTGTATCATAGATATTTAACCCATCCCCCGTAACTTCGTGGAATTAACATCTCATGATACGCCTATGAAGTGAGAAGCAACCCACGAATAAACCACAGTGATATGAAAAGAGAAGTAACTGATTTCTTAGGAGTGTACACTTTATGATTACAGTAAAATATTAGAACAATCAATGTGATTTATAAACTATTCTCTCTAAATAACTGGTCGACTACTGTAAGGAGGTAAGTACCATTTTACGCCTTCCTAGATCAACTTGAATAATTCTCGAATATACATGTAAATGAGCTGCAGAAATGTCATTATGGTTATCCAGTCGTATGCACAGTATGAACCTAATTTTACTTAAGTCATTATAAATGAACTGATATTGAACTGTTGGTGATAAAAGGTGAGCAATGCCTTTGTAGTTGCATATTGTAATCGATTGTGTACATACACAGACCTGAATTATGTTTACAGAAAAGGAATCGACTATCTGAAGATTGACTTGTAGTCATGTAAATTTGAGCAACAAAATAAATCGATATGACAATGATGATTGGATGTATATAATTTCACTGTTGGTAACAACACGTTGAACTGTGTAATCACTCAATCAATCAATCAATAATTGGAATATTCTCGAATGTTGGAGTAACTAGATAATGTCGGAATTCATTTAGTCAATTATTAGTTGTCGTCATGCAGCTGGCAGTAATCCATCTCTTTGGTTTATATTGTTAGAATTCGCCTATATGTATATGGTTTCAGATGTTAGTCATTGTTCGATCAGAATAAAAATCCTTTTGAAAATTTCAGCTCCACTGAAGTTGATGTTGTACCCAGATTTTATTGAATGTAATAATATTGATGACATATTTTCAAGTTTTCTTAGATCTTCAGAGGATTTAGGAATTTGCTTTAGAGAAAGTATGTGTTCCTTCATCCTTACATTCAACTGTCGTAATGCATTTCCTACATGTGTAGCATAACATTCCTTGCATTTCCCCTTATAGACACAGTTTATTTGGAATTCCTTCGATACTCTATTCTTGATATTTACAAGTACAAGGTCTGTTGGATTGTTTATCCGGTAGAAGATACGTATACAATATCGATTTAAAAATCGTTTTATCTTTTAGTATGTTCCATTTCTGTTAGGCACAACTACAATGTCAATCGACTCTTTTGGTTTAACCTTCGGCTTACCTTGTCCATTACGTTTTTTCCTTAAGTATATTTTTGACAAGATTCCTAGGATAGATGTTCATCATTAATGAGAACATTACTACGTTTAATTCATTTTCTTGATGTTTCGTATCTGTGACTGATTGTGGATTCTGTCTGACAGGTTTCCAACAACAATCACGTTCGTTGATTTGACATACACTGATTTATAGTCTAAGCATCATCCAGACGACGTTAGTTTCCAAAAACTTAATGTTATTCCTAAGACAATTAACTTATCGACATTCGACTAAACAGTCGAGAAAGGATAATTTGAATTTCCTTGTGAAATGATGTTGTTGTTAATACTGTTGACTATTTCAAAAAGTTCATCTGCTTCATCTAGTTTTATAATAATGAAAGGTATCATCAACTTACCTAAGCTAGAATTTACATAAACAGACACCTTTGAGTGTGCATTTGTTTTCAGTTGGCAACTATTCGGAACACTGAAGTTCTAATCACTTCGTCATTGTCTACAAGTAAATATTCATGCATAATGTCTAATGAAATGTTAATGTTAACTACTGTGAATAATGCACAACCATCAAAACATGCCATCCTTATTCATCTTCATCTAATCATCTTCTCTTTCAACTTCATTCATTGACATTGTTTACAAGGATATTCGATTCATACAGTTGGCATTTGATTGATCTTTTACCTTCTGAAACAAATCGTCACAGTCAATACAGTTCTATATGAAAGAACAACAACTTAAAACAGTCATATTAGGTATCGAATCACTGCATACCCCACCCCCCACCGTCGTCACTCGACAATAATAGTTAATTACTTCAAAATTCTTCCAAAGATCTAATGAGCACACGGGACCGGTAGTCAGATAGTTATCATCAACAGTATTGCTTATTCTTCATGATATACCACCATACAATGAAAATATGTTTCCTGCCAGTAGATGCTTGATGACCGAATGTTGACGATGGCTGAGCCTCTGTTACGAGACCTGAAGTTCATGTACACAGGATATATATTTAGCCAAACCTTAAGTATCTATGATCCAATAATAACAGTTCCTTTAATTCAATTGATTTAGTTAGTGTAAGATAATAACCAACGTTAACAAAGAAAAGTTTCTAACCTGAGTTGTTGAAGCTTCAAGTTCATGAATAACATGTGGATTAGCCAGTGAAGTTATAAATTGATTGTTAAGTGATTACATAATAAAGGAATGAAAAACAAACTGATGATTATTGTCAATGTTATGACGTAACAAAGTGAAGGAGAGTTTCATTTGGAAAGAAATCACAACTAGAGTTTTTTCTTAGGAACTTCAATAATGTGAATTGATCTATGAAGGATTAATTGTTCTCTGCCTATTCATTAACTTGAAATATTTCAGATTTTCTTCTTGACATTCTGTGTTGTTGAGGTAAATGATGATCTTGCCATTGAATGGTTTCATTCATTTTAACTGAAGACTTATAGAAGCATGTTCGGTGAATTTAAGGTACGTTATTCTATCTATTAAACCAAGGCAACTACTTCAGCAGATACATATAAATTCATACAAGTAATTTGCAGTAATATGAGACAAACACCGGTTGATTTTCACCTGTTAGAATGAGTATAGAGAATCTATGTTTGAAAGATAATTCGTTGTTTGTTTACTGAACAAAATGTGAAAATCTCCCGAACTTCTATGTGGATGACAATCTAATAACTTGATGGTATACTGTAACATCATAGATTGAAAATATAAAACCGAAGTTATTAAACAGTTTGATTTACAGGTCAAACATTTTAGTTTACCGAATACCTAGACTACTGCTGCAACTAGTGTTGTCTACCCGCCCCATGGTGATACCGAAAATAAAGGATAAATTACCTAAGCTAGCCACTTCATTTTTTTCTATCAATTCAACTGTTCCTGTGGAGCAAGTTACATTGGCAGATGCTCAAGGAATTTACTCCTCCGTGCTCGGGAGCACCTTCCGTTCTGGTTAACCAAAAGAGTTCTCAGAAGTATCAACATTTAAATACTACCTCACCTAATTCAAACAGGTCATATGGCGAGGATAAATCAGTTATTCACAATAATATTCTGTGTAAACAATTGTCTGCCAAGATAGGTTAGACTCAAAAAGCCAGACCCGTGCATACAGAAGAAGTACGTTCAACCCCTTCTGCTGCCATGGCCGACGCAAGATCCAATAAACACATCTCCACCTAAATCAATATTATTATTATTATTATTAATCAAAGAACACAAAATGCATTTAAATATCATTCAATCTTCTCTCCTAATTTCATTGTCTTTGTATCATTTTAGGATCAAACAAATGAACTGATTGTAATTATGTTTATTATTGTTATTGTTGCTAACTGACGAATTTTGATTATCGTTCACTCCATTTTACAAACTCATACCCATTCAGTTTCATTTTAAACAGAATTCAGCCAGTCACTATCCAACTTAAATAGAATTCAGCGTTTGTCTACAAACACTTGATCTAATCGTATTTTGCTACCACCCCATCTCCTATGTCACCCATACATACAGAGATACCTAAATACACGTATTTGATTACAAGTAAACTTGTTTATCTCAATTGTCGTTTACGTTTCACAAGTTACATGATGTTGATGATGATGATTTCAACATTAACATCCGTTTTTATAAATAACCGGAAGAGGGGAAAAACCTTCATATCCAATTCTCCTTGATATCTAAATGATGTTGTGTATCTGTCGCAGAACTGGTTATTCTTGTGACTAATAATTTCCAACTAATAAATGTAGAACCTGATGAGCATTTATCGAAAAGAAGAACATTCTTCGTTCAAACGTCTTTGTTTTATTCCTTAAAAGTTAGAAAAATCAATGTAGGTTATCCTACATAGTTTTCAATGTTTATCTATCGTGTTAAGTTTGGCGCTTTATAATCATAAAAGCATTTAAAGTTGGATTGTGAATGGTAAGTAGAATCCAGGACTCGAGTTTTGTCCTATTTGGAACTCGTCGACTGGATGTGAATAATTGCTAAATCGAGGCAATCTACTCAGTATGCACATATAGCAGCAGAGACTGACCAGCTTCAGTCTATAACAAGGCGTTTATTTATCCAGTGGGTGTTACATTTCAATTTCATTTTATTCATCTTCCCCCTACCTCATTCAAGTATTCACCAAGTAATTTATCAAATAAATTATGAGTGAAATGTATTTCTCATGAAAGTTGCGGATAACCTTAACCAAAAAAATTCATTGAAAATCTGATTCATTCAATCAGAATCCAGTGGAAACTTGACATCATTTCCTAATTGGATGGTGTATTATTTACAGATTGATGAATAACAGTCATTCACATCAACTAGAAATAACTTCAGTGTTGTTTCTATCAAACAGACTGTATAGATCCATAGTAAATGAACTAATTACATGTATCTTCTTTCATTTGAAGTGAATAGAAGAAATTTCAAGCAACAATATAATGCCAATAGAAAATCACTGTGGTTTACGGAACTTATTCAATTTCAATGTAGTGAAAACTGTTGTGCAAAGAGATAAAGTAGCTAAAGCATAGAAAAGACTTCCTCTTTTCGGCTAGTTTATCATCATAATTCATGGTTATTGGTGTGTTGTTGTTAAGTGAAATGAAAAATTCACCACTTTCTCCCAGTAAATCATTTCATCTTTTGTTATTTTTTTTATTTCATTATTTTTTAAAGTAGGCAGTAATCAGTTTACTAGTTCCAATTTACTATAGTGACCGTACCGTTTTGTGATTGGTTACTATCACTTACATTTTATGTACAGTTTTTTCTACAACAAGATTCTTATTATAACTAGATGTGTATACAGAGTTGGAATAAAATGGAATTGAATGTTTTTGAGTGTCAACTTCTTACCTTCACTTACTGTCATGACTTGATTGAAGAGTGGGTGGGTGGGTGGTAGAAATGGATCTGTATTTTCTTGGATAATAAGATTGTGGCTCAAGATCTCGTGGATGCTGTTTCAAGTTAGCGATATCTCAGAGCTGCGAATGATAATATAGACGCAACTCCAGGACATGGTAGTCGCATAACGACATTGTGATATAAGGTTGTTTTTAAGGAAGTGAAGGGGAGTGTATTCCACAGAAAACCCTGGGTCTACGCCTCGTGCTATTTGGCACTAGCCTTAAAGTTGCACCTGCATTCCTATAAGAAACCCGTGTCCTCCTTCATGACAAACATAATCCGTGGCTACCTAGTTCCACAATCTACGATTGCTACCACTAAGCTATTATGGCTACAACCGATTCCATTCAGAACTGAGAAACATACATTGATTGATCACTGAGTACTGACCAATTTATTGTTTACCAAATCATTTATAATGCTAACCTACCTGTAATTTTGACCAGTAGTCCAAGTTATTTGATATCACTGGAACTACGTAAAGATTGAAGGTTTTTTCATTTGAAAACAACCTACAATGACCAACTATGGAATCTGTAAGTGTTTTTAAAACGTATTATTGAATGAATAATGACTTGACAAATGAATAAACAATCAAGGAGGCGGGTTGATGATGTCCTGTGTATTCCTTTTCAGCTGATTCCAGTTACCGATCATCCCTTTAATATTTGCTTATAATTCTCGACGCAGTGTGTTCACTGGCCTTCCTCTATTTTGTTTCCCAACAAGATTCCATGTTAATGTTTGCCTTGTGATGCAGTTTAATGATTTCTGCATTGTGTGTACTATCCATTTTGAAAATCGTTTCCCAATTTCCTGTTTGGCTGGAAGTTGATTTGTTATTTCCCATATTAGACTGTTGGTGATGGTTTTCGGCAGGAATAGTATCCCTTAAATTCAATCGTATACTTGCATAAATGTATACTTTATGTAATCAATATGCATAAATGAATAGAGTGAAATCTGTCAATCTGTATTTTCTTATTCTGAATGTAATAATTAGACGATTATAATATCAAGTAATCAATAGGATGTCAGTGAATGTTATCTACAATGTTTTTCTTAGCCAATCACATTTGATTCTAGATGGTTGTCTTAAGAATAATCTCTTCATACAGTATTATTATGTCTTGAACAAAGACCAGTTACAGATTACAGAATAATATTCTTCATAGAATCAATATAGACTCCGAATATAAGGAGACTGACTATTCTATACTTGTAGATGTGCTTCGATTCTTACTAGTTAGTATTATCAATATCCAAGTTATATATTTCCTATGTACAAATCCAAATTCAGACGATACATTAGACGAATTAAAAGAAAGAGTAACAATCATAAAAGTGACGATGTGGTACACATAGATAAGTACTTAACTATAGTTCATGAATCAGAAATGTTGTCGTAAAAGTTGATAGATTTTATAGGCGATATGGGCAAGGGACAATTTTATCAGGAGGATGCCTTCAATGAGTAGATCCAATAACGATCCCATAAATGCATTATTCAATTGATTGAAATAACAACTAATGAACTGAATCTAAATAATCATTGTACAATTGAGTAGTTTACAGTAAAAACTGAAATCCTTCTATAATGACTGTTTTTTTTAAAACTAAAGTTTATCTAAATTAACAAAAAATTCAGAAGAATCATTTTATGTTACTTCATAACAAACACTTTTATGTAGAGTGCTGGTCTGAATTGTTAACATGAAGATCTTCATAAACCTCATGACTACCAAATGTGAATCTACAATGTAATAATCCAATATGGAAATCACTAAGTTACATTACAACTTCATTGACAGAATTCATTCAACCCTAAGAAACTACTCACTACTTAGTAATTAATCAATCAAAGCAACTCACTCATGTAGATTAGTCGCAGTTTGTGTTGTTCAGTGATAAATATAAGAGACTATTAGGTTGATTGATATAAATTTCATTTCTTTGAAGAGCATTAGTTTCTTTAAAGTTAATGAATCAAAGTTACCAACAGACTACTTCTAACGACAGAATATGATTACCTTGAATGATATCAAATTCATTACTCATATTAGGATGAATTTGTATATTTCCAGTGATTTGTTATAGACTGAAACTGGTCAGTCACTGTTGCCATATGTGCATCCTGAGTCGATGCCATCGATATAGCGATTATTCAAAAGTATAATTTAAGTTGGATTGTAACTGGAAAGTGGAATCCAGGACGTGCATTTTGTCATATTTGGGACTCGACGGCTAGCTGGACCTTCATTCTAATACCAATGTGCCCATTGCACAAGTGTGACTGTCTGGACTCAGTTGTCTAGCGGTGAACGTGGTGTCATTTGACACGAAACGGACTGAGTTCGAATCTCACTGTGAACATCAACATTGGGATACAGGTACATCATGTAACTTAGGCGTTTCAACTTAATTGTTGCTTATTGCTCTTTGAATTATGGTTAATATCAAGATGCCATCAATTGGTGAATTAAACTATCTTCAGATTGATTAACGAGAAACCTGTTAAATAATGTACACTAATTCATCCGTAATTGAAGAGTTTAGAAGCCAATGTAATGCCGATATAGCGCCACAGTCGATGAAGATTCGCATCTGAGTTATTTTACTTAACATCAATACACTGAGTCTAACCTCGTTATTACCTACTCGGTGGTATCAACAAACGCGAAAGATGTTTCCAAGATATCTACGATTAACTATTAACAGCCTACGAATGTTATCAACTCTACGCAACAAATCACAACCGACTGCTGCCTAGTCTACTTCTCCTTTGATTCGTAGATGGACATTTTGACTAAACCATAGGTAAGTTAACAGAATTCAAGCGAGCGTTTTCAATGCATGCCAACATTTTGTAAGACATCAACCTATAAGCGCCAACCAACCTTCCAAAATAAATGAAGGGGTCAACAGGCTCAACTACTTCACTCGCTATCTTTAGTTGAATAGCTTTGACGCAAACTTATTTACATATACAGTGGGGAGGAACACATTCTCAACATTCTTAAATTGTTGCCTAAAGCTACCAAAACACTTTGCATCCTATCATCATTCACGCCAAACATAACTATATCAACTGTGTATTCGAAATCAACAAAGCGAACTCATGATAAAAGACTAATCACTGACAATTTAAATATTGGGAGCATTATTTCACGTAGTAAGTCTATGATGAAATTCAACAAAAACCAAACATCGTGAACAGCGTAGATCGTAACCACTTAAGGTTGCATGTAAATTGATCTCAAATGAAAATTTTGAAAATAAAAGAGAATAGAATGAAAGATAATATGGTACTGTTTTTATTTTTTGACGGAATAAACATAGAAAGCCTGAATAATAATGTTGTATAATATCGTTGTTGTGTTAACATTTCATGATGAAATACAAGCCAATTGACATGAATGAACAAAGAGGAAGTTATATGACTTATTGAATTCATCATCGGTGTAAATAGATTCATTGCATTGATACACTTCCCTTATTCAGTATTATCATCGTAAAAAGTATAAAGAGAAAATTAAGGCAAACAAACAAACGAATATCACGTAGGCGATCATAAGAAGATGAAGAGAACACCGATAAACACCGATGACTGTCAACAAGTCTAGACGTAAAGTATACGCGTCTACGTCTGCAAGTAGGTTGATAAAACGGAAACTGAGAAACTATGTGATTATTTGTTAGCCACAGATGCAGTGAGGAACTATTCAGAGAAAAACAATAAGCAAATATGATTTCTTTTATTTATGGATGTGTGTGAAAATGTTCATTATGCTATTCAGTTTACTTCAATTGACTTAGTAATTCAAATGAATGCAAACAGAATAACAAATTTAATACGATGCATTATCGTTGTTGAGGTTGTAGTTAGTACGTGATTGTATGTGTTTATTTGTTGCAAAGTAGCTAGTCGACAATTCGACACGTATTCCTTCACATTCAAACACTCTGTCACCAACATTAAATTGTGTACTGCATAAATTAGATGCAGGCAATAGACCAAAATGATTTGCTGTAAGACGATCAGAACCTTTTTGTTCATCTAATTGACCACATGGTGTTTCTTACCAACGTATCCATTCTTTAGGTTCATCTGTTGGAAGTATCATGATAGATGCATCAGGAGACTTGGCATCACAACGACAAAGGTATGCAACATCTAAAGAAGAAGAAAATTGTATTTAAAAACTTGCAATCAGGTACATTAAATCCTCTTAGTAAATCTTGTGTTTGAGCTTAAACTACTGCTTACTTACGTGCTAGTTTTGAAACCGAAACCACCTAAAAGTTTTCATAAAAAAATGAAAAGCTGAAAAAAATAATTTTACTTCATTGAATACAAAAACTGTGGGAAAATCAGGTGCTTTTATAGTTTACAGCTGCCTACAAATCACTACTGAAATGCATCCCATTCAAAAATGAGAAGCTAAGATACTGACCAGTGCATCGATCTTATATCAAAGCTTGTTGAAAGCCTACTGAATAGTGATTAGATGGAATTTTTTCGACTACTTCTTTGGTCTCTTTCCAAATCATCTTAATGCCTAATCTAAAGAACAGAAATTCTGAGAATTTTCATAGATGTTTGGGAAGATAGAAACAAACAGTGTGTTCTGTTACAAATAAGAAGTAATTCAAAGAGAATGAAGTTGATATAAAGCAAAATTTTGCAAACTAAACTGTTAAAGCTTCAATTAGATTGGCTAAAAGCTTCACACTATGAACTATGTAGCGAATCACTTATTATTCAAGAGAACATATCTGACCGAATTGCTGCATTTCTTAAAAAGACTCTGCATATTGTTAGCTTTTTTATCAAAGTTTTAACAAGGTTTATGTACTTCAGAACACAGCTATCTATGACAGACACTACAGGTATTCTAAAACTGTACACAGGAAGAACATCCGAGCAATACAGCTATGACCAGCTCTTAAAATTAACCTGATATTAATGGGTTTCTAGTCTACAAGTCTTAGCCTGGTAATTATTGCTTAAAATATTTGCTGGCATTTTTTCGGTCACACTGATTCCTCAGCAAGTTATTATATGTATATTTTGGCCCTTTCGTATAAACTATGGTGAATAACAATAGAGACCATTTAGATCAAATAATATCGAGATCCCAGATTCTATCGAAAATATCATTCAAACCAATTTCAGCAACTGAACGACCAACTTTAAAAATCTATTGATTTAATCTATGCAGTCGAGCTTCTTTTCCCTGCTTCAGATTACCTATATCTTCTCAACTTCCGTAAAAATCAAGTGGTTGATGCCAAACTTGGAAATAATAAGTAGCTGGAAAATGTAACGAGTTAGTGTTATTATCGATGGAGTTTGATGTAAACAACCAACACATCCTATTCCAGACATTTATAGAAGATAAAACAAATATTTCAGTGTAGAAAATGTTGTGCGTATGTATAAGAAGTCGATTGGGAGTGGTCTCTCGATTTTTCGATAAAATACCTTAGTAGAGAAATAACGCAAAGTTATAAAATCGTCTATTCTTAGACGAGTTATAATCAACAAATAACAAGTACAATTTCTAAGACCAATTCGTATGTACAAAAAAGCATACAGACAGCAAATGCTTGTTCAATAGCACCATAAGGCTATTGTTCAGTGACACTTTATTTAATTTATGATATAACGGGATGACCATTCAATGCCATTAACGATAACTTTCACACTTCTGACTTGTATGAACTCCACTTGTCGTCACTTGCCATTGGAACTTCAAAGAGCTGTCAAGCAGTTCATTAGTAAGTTGATTGATATAGTTTTGATTTCTTAGTTATACTTGTCACAGATTTGTCTAAGTTAATTACGAATAACTACTAGGTAAGGCTACACAACGATGATATTTTCGTGTGTGATACATCAGCAGTTTACGCCTAGAATCCCATCAGAGATTGAACCAAGGACTCCAAGTCAGTGGAACTGATGGCTAAGCGTTCACCTTAGGACATAAAGGTACTATGCAAGGTCATTAATGAGGTCGTGAGTACGTACTGTTTAGGAGTCCCATACAAAATGGCTGTCTAGTATACCTTAATTTTCAATGATATCTAACTAAAATCACCATGCGATGAATAAAAATATTTACTCAGTCATTAAAACTTAAATTCCATAACTTCCATTCACATTAATTAATTCATGTAAATAAAGTAGTAGAACTTTCTGAAGATAAATACATGGCTTCCTACGTATCTAACATAATCTTCATAGACATGGAATTATAAACCTGAGGGTAATAAACATGATGACAGAAGTCAGATTGGATGCCGAAATTAAAAAAATAACTCATCGATCTATTTAGACTAGAATAATTGAATGTGTTATTGTTTGAATAATGATTACTCAATGAAAATACACTAACTATTTACAGGTTTGTATGTTTTTTTTTCATCTACCAATAACAACTCGAGTGGACAAAAGCAGTAAATAGATTCATCTCTTTGAATGATGATGAAAACAGACACTGAAATTACAGAATATCATTTAGTGAGAATAAGTGTTAGAGAATACTGAAGTGTATAATAATGCAATCAGAGAATACGATGTGCATAACATACGTAACAATTAGTGCAAAAAGTCCCCATGTTAGACGATTGCCCTCTTTATGCTGTAGGTTGTTACTTTATAGAAGCAAACGGTTTTCGAAGTACAGAATATGATTGTTATCTTGTCTCTGGGCTGGAGTACCAAATCAATTACATAAATATCTTTCAGTGTGATGTAAGCTACATATTTGTGCTTTGAAACCAACCACCATTAGTACTACGTCTAAGTGTTTAGCTTTATGAAGTTCAGTAAACCTTTCATAAAATTCATCCCTCACTTCATCTAGGCTACAATCAATAAGGGGCTAGGATCGGATGGAAAAATAGGACAAGACAATAATCCCAGATAAAACATTTGGTGAACTCATGGAATAGTGTTTCTTATGATGTAACACGTTTTGCTATAATGCATTACCTTTATCCTTTTGCAAAATTCGCTCAAGATAACATTACGAGCAACTAATTCATACGGAATATTAGATGATGAATGATAAGTGCTAATTGCTTCACTCATAACATAGTATATTGTGAAAAACCATTTCCCCACTTCGACAATTCATTAACTCCTATAATTAATCTGTAGTATGGATATTTAAAAATATTTACTATAATTCTCGACGTTTTCAATATAATTAGTATATAGTGCAAGATGTTACACTAAACGATACGCATTTTATAAACTGACTATATAAATAGTATTTGACATTCAGATATAAGCGATACAGCTCGAAACGACTACTAAATGATTAAGTAATAAGTTTCTGAGTAATTAAATTACGAGTCTACAACACGAAATACGCCCCTTCTAACTATAATACTTTCCTTTACAGTTAACAAGATTCATTTACCTGCTTTAAGTCTTCTATCCATTGTGCTCTCATCTTGATGAGCGAATCACTAGAGACGTTACTTGCTTGATTGTAATCCCTCGAAATATCAACACCAGTTGGAATATCATTATATTCTTCCTTGTCTGATTCAAAATAATAAGCTAATAAGCCACATATAAAGAAACGAAATATATATGCGTATGAACAGTAAGTAGTTGGGGAAATTTAAAAACAAAAAGACAAATTAGTAGCTTATTTGATATTGCTTGATCTGCTTTAAAGAGGTGTCAGAGTCATTCACACTATATAAACTTTCTATAGGTATACTACATAACGACAACGTAACAGTAAAATAGAACGAATTGATGATACGTCAATTCTACATTATTATGAATGGTTTTCAAAATTCCTGCATATTACAGTTACAGGCAAGTGGGCAAAGGTAGGTTAATACACTGGTGATAAAACATTGAAGCATTTGATTCACACTAATATTCCAATGAATCCGTCACCCGAAAATGTCCCATTCGACTGATATTAGGTGGCCACTACATTCAAACTTTACTAATAGCATAGTAGTTTGAAGTAATAAGAATGAAGTAACGAAATGTTCTACACACCCACTTATTTTTAAATTCAGACCCAATTAAATCCAGTATCATTGTGATGAGCTAGAGTAAACTATTTGTTTAACTTGCGTCCATATGTTGGTGTCTCAGATCTGTGATTAGTTGGGTATCTAGCTACTCGCCACACCAGTTCAAGTGCATTTGAGAAATTGGAAGATTGACATACTTGAAAACAAGCGTGTTCACTTCAGAGCAGAGTTCTGGAACCAGTAACTGCCATGCTACTAGAAAGTTGTCTGCCTGATTGTATTAAAAATTTATAGTGAAGAGTGTAAACAGACTAGTCGGTCATAATCAACGTGGAGTCTAAAACTGTTAGCACGAAACGAGCCTGATTAAAGCATGCTCAAAACATGCTCATGAAGCTGTGCTGTGATTGGTCCATTCTTGCCTAACCAGAGTCAATCAACAATCGGGAAGTTCCTGGAATACTCTATATCGATGTTTATATAAACTCTAATGTATTTATTTGCTTTCCATTTGCCTTCTGCTGTTATTTTCTGAATACAACTTGCTACCTGCTCTACACTTGTTCTGATTTGGGATCAAGTCGCTGACGCCGTTGAACCGTAGAATACTAAGCGGGGCTAATACATAATATTACTGGGACAAATAGAAATAACAGTAGGACAATTTAACAGTGGCAATGGAGGAAACAAAACGAATTCACGATGCCTATATCAGATGATCAACTTCATCGCATCCTTCAACAACAGCAGACGCAGCTGGACTCTCAATTGCGATTTATTGATATTCTGACCCAGCAACTCCAAATGTAAATCCCTGTATCATGCACCACATCATCTATGTCTGTGGATACAGTTGACAACAGTATTCCAGAATTTAATTATGATCCTGAATATGGAATTATTTTCACAACGTAGTTCAAACGACAGGAAGATACATTCAGAATAGAATTTCCGAATCAGAACGATGCGTGGAAAACACGTCTGTTGGTGTGCAAACTAGGTCCCAGCGAATATGAATTCTTTTCTGACCATATACTGCCGAAGTTGCCTCAACAGCTCAGTTTCGAGGAGGTAGTGAAACAACTGTCAGAGATATTTGGTAAATCTACATCACTGCTTAGTATTCGTTATAAGTGACTCAGGTTAGTGAAAAGTGAAACCGATGACTACGGAATGTTAGCTGATGTCGTCAACCGAGAGTGTCAGCGCTTCAGATTGCACTTCTTGACAGATGATCAATTTAAATGTTTAGTCTTCATCGGAGCTCTCCGGTCATCTGAAGATGCCGAAGTTCGGGCACGTCTTTTATCTCAACTTGACCAAGATCTCAACATACAACTCGGAACGCTGGTGGATGAGTGCAAAAGACTACAAAGTATCAAACACGATAACGCATTAGTGGAGCAGGTAAATCCAAATCTAACTAGTGCTACTGTAAATGCAATTAATAGGTTCCAGTCTCAGAAGCCCAATAGAAAAGAGTCAACATCCAAAGAACCTAATACTGCTTGCTGGTTATGTGGTGGTTGGCATTGAGTAAGCTTCTGCAAATTTAAAAGGCCCAGATGTCAGATGTGTAACAAACGCGGACACAAAGAAGGCTACTGCCCACCGAATGGTATGTCCCAGTCCAAGAAGAAAGATAAACGCTCTCGATATACGATGAAGTCAGTCGATTCTCAATCACTTTCTGTAGTAGCAGCTTTCAGAACAGACAACACTTACAGAAAGTATCTTACTATTCTAATCAACAGCATCCCCGCACGTCTTCAAATCAACACAGCATCTGATATCACTCTAGTGTCTAGAAAATCCTACGACTTGCTTGGCAGACCACCAATGACACCATCTACAAAGACAGCTACAAATGCATCTGGCGGTGTACTGAAACTTGTCGGCGAGTGAGATTGTGAATTTTCCTTCAATGAAATAAACTCTAATGTGACATGCTATCTAACAGATCGACCGAACCTTGACCTCCTTGGTTTAGATATGTTAACAAAGCTCGGCCTAATGGATATTCCTATCAATAGCATTCGCAACAAAATATGCTCTTCAGCAGGTAACCAAATGTTGTCAAAGAAGACAAGTGAAAATCTAGTTAAGAAGCTACAGCATAAGTTTGCACCAGTTTTCCATAATGGTTTGGGTTGCTGCTCGATGATAAAAGCTAATCTATTCACGAGAATAGGTGCTGCACCGCGTAAAGCTAAGCTTTAGTCATGGCCAATAACAAAGTCGCCATGGCATCGCTTACATCTGGATTTCGCTGGTCCGTTTCATGGTAAGATGTATCTTCTGTTAATTGATGCTCATACTAAGTGGCCGGAAATCTTTCGTATGGAGCGTCCAACTGCAATGTCTACAGTACGAAAGTTACGACAAGTATTCAGTTGTTTTGGGCTCCCTGAAACAACTGCTACAGATAATGGAACACAATTCGTTTCTGCCTTGTTCACCGAATTTTGTCGACGTAACGGTATCAATCATGTCCGAACACCGCCCTTCTATCCTCAATCTAACGGTCAAGTCGAACGCTTCGTTAGTACCTTCAAAAACGCCATGCGAAAATCTAACACGGAGGAGACAACGGAAGAGATCCTAGAGAGATTTCTATTCATTTATCGGACTACTCCAAACCCACAAACAGCAAATGGTATCTCTCTAGCAGAAGCACTACTCGGTAGAAAGGTGCGTATAGCTTTCAATGTTATTCATCCAATAACAGCGAGTCTCAACGAAACATACCTATGGAGATGCCGTTTAACCGACATCATGGGGCGCCGAAACAATATTTCACTGTCGGTCAAAAAGTACTTGCAAGGGACTACCATGGCACTTATCCTAGATGGGTGGCAGGTCGGATCCTGCGAAGGAGAGGTAATGTTATTTACGAGGTATCAGTGGGTTCGTCGATTCGGGTAAGACATGCGAACCAGTTGAAATCAGCTTCTGCTTGTTTCGAGAAAACTCATTATAGAATACCACTGGGTATTCTACTTCATACCATTGAGATTCGACTACCTGAAGTGGTCCTGAAGAACAAAAAGAAAGAAACTACTTCCCTACTCCCAAGAAGGTGGAGAGACAAAAGGCGTAAATCAGTGAGTTTGATGCAAGTGGATCCTAATAGCGAATCCTACGGATTTTTCCAAAGGGGAGGTGCTAGCACGAAACAAGCCTGATTAAAACATGCTCAAAACATGCATACGACGCTGTGCAGTGATTGGTCCGTTCTTAGCCAACTAGGGCTCATGATCAGTCAGGAAGTTTCTAGAATACTCTAAACCATTGTTTATATAAACCCTAGAGTAATTATTTGCTCTGCTTTTGCCTCTCGCTGTTGTTTTTCTCAACACATCTTGCTACCTGCTCTACACTTGTTCTCATTTGGGATCAAGTCGCTGTCGTTGTCAAACCGTAGAATACTAAGCGGGATTAATACACAATATTACTGGGATAAATAGAAATAACAGTAGGACAATTTAACACATAAGTAATTTTACATTTATCGGTGGACATGACTGTTACGGCCGAACCAATAAATGACAACCGAGAAGTATTAAGGTTACAACAGCCACCTTATACATTATGTTGACGTTAGAGAATCTTCTGAATGCTAATAGTGGTAATTAGCTTGTAATTTGTTCGAATACTACCGGAATGCTAAGAAAAGTATTACATTGTGAATGCGGAAAGGAGACGACAGTTTTTGAAAACCCAAATAATTTGAGATTGTTATGGCTTTCGGTGCACTGAATATTACTGTAAGAAATCCATCAGATCGGATTCCCTTTTTACTCATTCTAAGCAAGGATTGAGGCAATTTTCGTATTAATCACCCTTTCTAGACTCGTAAGAAGATACTTCTCACCTAAAACAATAATTTTTAGTGACAATCGGAAACCTTACGAATCGCTTAAATATGGGGTACGTCTACAGGGCTTTAGTGCACAAGAAATACTGAGTTGATTCATCAATGGGAGTCAACACTAATACTACTGAACCAATGTAGAATCAAGTGAGGTGTTATTAGGGTCACAAGGTTGCTATGCCGTCACCCAGACGAATACTAATAAATAATAGATTGTTAAACTAAGTCCATAGAATGCGAGAATAACTTTAAGAATTTTTCTGGTGAAACAAAAACAATAAGCACTCCATGCATTTCAACATCAGTCACAAACAGTTCATTAGAAATTACGGACTTCGCACTGCATTATAAATAATGGTAAAGCCATAATATTACCCGTACATTTTATTATAAAGGATGAATATTTTGTATTTTAGCAAAGATTTCCGTGAGGAAGGGAGGCATATAACAAGTCTTGGCTGAGTTCTTAATTAAACCACGAATGTTCCGACAAAAATCGTTGATCCTAGTTTGGAACAGTGATTGGTTAATTCTGATTAAGGCTTCTAATTAGAAGCCTTATAAGGTCATTTTACAATCGCTTAAGTTCGGCCGTATAAGTCATGTCAACCCATTTATTTTTTCCGAGCATATAAAATAATCATATTGCTGATTAATTCCTATAAACAGAGATCTAAACATGACTTACTATCAAGATATGCTGGATCCATTGATGTGCACCTAGGATCAAGTTGTGCGCTACAAAATGACTCAGTATCCAATATCGTGATGACATGCTAGTGTAACAGAGACGAGGGCGCTGCAGGGGTTCTAAATGGTCACTAATGTTATTTCTACTTTCTTACATTGCAGGCAAGTCGAATGCGAACGTGGAAGAATGTTCCGAGAAGCTTAAGGATCTCAGATTGAAGGAAGAATGTTGACTCTCTCCCACGTTTGGAACTCCCGCCACATTATCCTATATATATATGTACTTTTGTTGTTTTAAATATATACTTACTCTCTTCTTCCGGTGATTCACGACTTCTTCCTGTTCGTGTGTTCCCACGTGTCTGCTGTGTGCTGAATATATATTGCTTCCATAGTTACACTAGTGTAAACCAAATAAACCATAAAATCATTAGGGATGATCAGTATACCGGAATGTACTGTTCATCTAAATTAAAACGCCATTGCTTTTCTGATTGAATATAAAAGAAGCGCAACTCACGAGAACTCTCCTCACGCGGTGAACATCTTAGTCACATTAATTGGCTAGTTGTTTAGTACTGGATATACTTCACCATCCTATCGACATTAAGTTATTTTGGAAAGCTTGAATTCTCTCGTTACTTCTTATAACTTTTCATAGCTTAATTTCATGGGCATTCATTCGAAGTAATGAACTTACCTTATTCGCAAGTGGATTATAAGGTGGTGTACAGAAGCGCCCTAGAAAATATTTCCTATTTTACTCCTGATTTCAAGGTCGTTTACTAAACCAGTTTTAACTGGATACAAAGCACTCACTCTTCAAATAGATTTCTAGACAAGAGACAGAGAGGTCTGTTTATCCAGTGCTGCCATTTTTTTTATTAGGAATATAAATGGCGCAGCATCAAACGCCTTCTAGAAGTACAAGAATGTTGCATGAACTGACAATTGTTTCCACCAGGTTTTCCGATTGCCTTAAGATAGGAGGTTGTTGGTGCGTAAATTAGCACTTGGGAAAGGGATGCTTAGCCGCGTAGCATGTTTTGTTCTTAGTCCGCTGTTTCCTCACCTACTCGCTAATCAAGCCATTCATCACTTTTAACAGAATATAGACTAGTGCTACTAGCCTGTAGCATTTGCATTCTCTTCAATCACCATTATTAAAATTGGGGACAAATCAATTTTTTCATTCAATAGGAAGTTGTTGCCTACTAAAGAATGCTTGAATAGGTTGCATACAAGCCCACACATAGCTTCCGTGCATAGTTCCAAGACAAACTTACGAATAATATCTCATTTAAATGATTTTCATGGACGCAAAGATTCTGACACTCTGAAGTCAGTATGATTTTACCCATTTTAAGAGTTAATAACCTTATAATATAATTGTTGTTATCTGCGTGATTTTGAATAAGTTTCTGAATGAAGTAGGAACAGAGGGTTTTAAAAATTTATTGTCTCTGAAGTCTCCTTCTCCACCCCAGATTCCATAACTACATACCCTCTTTTTCTGGCTGGTTTACATTTAGCCATAAACCAAAATAGATATCAGGGCTTGAATTATAATTTATTTGCTAGCTAGGTATGAAAACATCTAGTTTTCCATTATCCTAGTACGACCTTTCTTTCTTATCAGTAGAAAGAGACTGTGGCTCATCACTTTCTAAGGTACTACTCATTAGTATCCAGCTTACAATTCTGATCAAAGTAGTTGTTTGGTGACTTACTTCAAGCAGAATATTCAGTGGTTTGAACATTTTACCCTTAGAGAAACGCTGTTAGATTAAATCTCTTTTATTATTGACTGTAGGCTGCCGATTGGTTGAATAAGTCGTTTCAGGCTCCTTACTTTCTGGATAATGGAACCTATACTAGGCACTTTGTCATGGCCAGGCAGTCTATCTTGCGGTAGTAATAGCTGAGTTTAATGTCGTTTCATAATGAGCGCTAGTTTATGACTACGTCAAATATGTCCACTACGTAATTGTTGCTTCCTGGTGGGTGTGTACATAAACATTCTCAATAAACGATGGGTCAATTAAGAAAAGGTGGTCCAATACGCTGATCTTCATGCTGGTTTTCGCATTTTAGTGGTGAGAAGTCCAAGTTCAATTGGTGGGGTTCAAATAATATGCGGACTGTTCATTCTAGACACACAAAGTCTGTCCTGACGAGTTGTTAATAGATTAGTAGTGCATACTACCCTGCTGTAGATATAATGTTTAGATCAACTGCGAGTGTCTTTGGTAGTTCTCCATTGTACAGGGGGTTGGATCACAATGAAATACGTATCACTAGTATTCGATATGAGGTGTGGAAAATCAACCTGTTAGGGACACCTCTACTGCTCTCTTGTTCAGTTTGGATTTGTAGATATTTTCACGAGCTCTGGTTGGTCTCAACTAAAATATGATTTAAAGTAAATGGAACGGTTTTCTGAAACTTAGGAAAAGCCTTGCATTTTCTCTGCTTCAATGTTATAGGCATAGTTTTTACTTCTGTGGTCCTGAGTTTTAGAGTGCCTTGATAACTCAGAGTATCATTGAGATCTGCGTTCAGGTTCCTCCAGCTCACTTTTGAGAGGTGACTTAAAAAATTAAGTATACTGTACTTCTTGTTGACCACAATGGTAAGACATATAACACACATGAAGCCATTTCTGAATGCCTCAATATAGCTTTTTCTGCTAACTAACCGCCGTTTGAAAACGACTGTTACACAACTCACTAATACTCAACAACATTTGAACTCATTTATAAGTATTTTTGGTACTAATGATTTTAATATACAGCAGATTAAGCAGAGCAATTAATGCACTGAAACTACCTGATTTATGATGTAGACGGCACTAATTCCTATATACTGAAATATGGTGGCGATATAATTTCAAATATTCTACTTGTTTCTTTCACTTTCTCACTAGAATCGTTGACTTGCACGGATATATAGAAAACCACTTATCGTATTCCCAGGCACGAATAATGCTCTACATCAAACGCTAGCAACTATCAACAAAATGACAGTACTCCTCTTGTTTCAGGGATTATAAAATATAATCAGTGAATATATATTCGCAAGCAGTTTATATCCGAGAACCTGATTATGCCTATCCAACCTGGTTTTCTCTACTTTGATCGTGTATGACCTATCACTTGATCATCCGCAACTATATAACTAGTGGCCTCGATAAGAGTCATACAGTTCTCGTTTCATATTTTGACATTTCCAAAAATTTGCATGACATTGATTACCTGCTATCGATATGAAAAAGGAAGACATGGGAAACTACCTCCTCCCTAATAGATTGCATCAGGTACTACCTTCGTGATCTCATACATATTGTTGATTATAACTCTATACACTCCCGATCTTAAACCAATGACTCTGCAGTTTATTCAAGGTAATGTTTGGAGTTTCTTGTCGTCACTCTCTATATTAATGATATATGTAACCGCTTCCCACAATAGCTAATCAATAATGTCTGCTGATGATCTCAAATCTACATGCTCTTCTTCAAAAGATGAATCGGTTACATTTCCACACGTGGTTGTAAATGACATTTAACGTGTAACGTAATAGTTCGCTACTGGGAAACCTCAGTTTAACATCCACAAAATAATGAAATACGCATCTGAGCACCACATACAACAGTCGACCGTCCACCCCGTGAATTTACCGAGATACATAGTGTTGCTGATGTTGGCCTGACACATTTCGATGATAGTTCTCCACAGAACATATTGCAACACTGATCCACAGATCATGCAGGTTTTCAAGTTGTATCCTTTCCAACTTTCATAAGTAAGAAGCCAGAATTATATTATTTGGAAGCAGTTTATTTAAGAATATTACCTGTTTATTTCCAGCTGTCTACACGTGAGTGATGAACAAAAATTGGAGTCTGTCCAAATGTACTTCAACTCCTATATATTAGAAAACACTGTAACACAAGTTTACCTGACAAATTGTCAAACACCTAACCGTCATCGCCTTTGGCTTTGGTATCTTTAAATCAACCTCTTTGTTCTCTACAAACTGCCTAGCAAGTTAGCATTCTCCACCTGAAACCAAAATCAACATAAGCAAACTCCCACTTCCTCATGATCTACGAACTCATATATTTAGCATTATGACTAACACTTTTGCAACCACTCGTGAGTTAACATTTTCACATTTTTCTCGATATGGAACACGCTACCAGTAAACATTAGGATCTGTAAATCCCCTTCAAGTTTTATTGATTCACTTCAGCGGATTATCATACACTTCAAATACTAGGTCTCCTTAATGCATGTACTAATAGTACTTCTCTCTGGTGCTACTCTTCTGCATTTTTACTGTCTTCTCAGAATTTTAAGGGTTTATTTCACACTAGTACACAGCACGAGACACACAGGGACGATAACAAGACTTGTTGTAGCTAAGTCACTAGTCGTAATTTAATGGCTAGTAAATAGACACAAAGAATATGCAATGTCGTGTTTCTCCCTACTTTGGAAACCACCAACTCTATTTAAACTACCCCTCTGTCTATCTAACGTAAATATATCGAGGTCTTACTCTGACAAACACGCTAGACAACTAGTTAGTTGTCTCGAAAATCTAGTGTGTTTATCAGAGTAAGACCTTAATATATTTACGTTAGATAGACAGAGGGTTAGTGTAAATAGAGTTGGTGGTTTTCAAAGTAGGGAGAAACACGACATTGCATATTTTTGTGTCTATTTACTAGCCATTAAATTACGACTAGTGACTTAGCTACAACAAGTCTTATCATAGTCTCTATGTGTCACTGTCTAGTTTATGTTCGTTAATATCTCCACATCGTCAGCATAGAACAACACTGATGATGTGAGTATGTACGTAACGTCGTTGATGAAATTAAGGAAGAGCGAATGGATCTTAGATTGTTCTTCATAATGACTTCTAGGCTTTTATCTGGACTGATGTATTCTGTACACCATGTTGCATGATGATCGGTCTTGCAAATAGTTTCGCAACCACATAAGTGGTCCGTTGGAGAGGCTTAAACATAAGACTTTTCCCAGCAAGACTTTTGTAACAGCAAACGAACATCCAGACGCCAGGTGCTGCAAATACAACTGCATAGGTCTCCAAATAAAATCCAATGGAGCCTACATCGAAAGAAATGATTTCCTAACAAATGATGCTCCGCGCAATAAATTATTAATGTCTTATTACAAACCTTCAATACTGTAGGCACCCAGTATTAAAACAAATCGTCAACAGCCAGAAACAAAGGTGCGAGCCGAGAAATCGCGGATGTGAAGATAAACAAACCAAACATAAACTGAACACAACAAATACGTCAAATAAGTTGAAAAGAGCTTGACAAGTATGATTCACAAATTTATATAGTTCCTAAGTTTACGGCAACACTCCCCACCAAGAGAACATCAGTTCCTTCCATAAGCGACTGAATCACTTACGGCAACAAAGGAATACAAAAGATAATCAACTAAATCGCATTTACACAAACATTTAGATGTGGTGAGTCGTAGGTGTTACAGCAGTACGCCTAGGGAGCATCACATCTATCTACGGTCTTTAAAAGACAAAGTTTCCTAAAATCCATCACAAAGATTACGTTCTCTGTCTTCAATTCGTCTTGCCTCACCTGTTCATTTTTACCTAGTATTGCACTCTGAAGCAAACCTAGTGGCTATTTATTTTTTTCTCCGAAGTCAGAACAGATCATAACCAATTCACTCTCCCGTAAATGCTTCTCTAAATTTGTCTACTTGTGACGCTTTTGTAATAGGGAAACATATTTTTGAGACTAACGATTCCATAAGACTTTCAACCAAATAAACGAAGTTAAAGGCTATTAACAAATAATTATGAACAATGCGCAGTAGCTGCAAGGTACAAAACTTGGTACACTTGTTCTATAAGCGCCACAGATCATCCTTAAGTATAAGTGTTTTTCGGCACTTCACATGATGGCTTGACTGTCAACAACTTCAATTTTATTATTACCAACCTGCTTAGCGATTTCTTGGCTAACAGAGGTGAACTCCTGAATGGACACTATTTATTTGGCAACTAACCATAAAAAATTTGTTTCCTTCACTTTAGATAACATTTCTAAATCAACAACGTCATTTAGGACGTCAAGCAAATAATAATAACTATTGATCAGATGACATGGAATCTATTTACTTTAAAATCGATCAAATTAATATACAAATAATCCTGCCAAAACAGTTTATTTGTAATTCGCAACATAGTTTCTCAAAACTGGGTCTTGTATGGCTTGTTTCTTTGAGCTTTACAATGTACTTTTCACTAAATGAAGTTTTAAGCACATCTTATTAACATTGCACTTAGACATATTCAAAGCTTTTGACGTGGTTAACCAAGGCTTCTTAAAGACAAACATTCCTCAAAATGAAATTAGGAATCCATTACTTAAATCATTGAGCCTTTCTTATCAGTGACTTAACCCTGACGTTATGCACAAGAGAATTAACTGCAAATCTAACTCGCTAAGTTACCTACACGGACAGGTACTCGCAATTGTGACCAACATCTCGTCAACTGTTTACTTGCCCGAAACTAAATCAAGAAGATATAAACACAGTACTAAGAATATCTGAGTCTATTTTGTAGCAACTCTGTATATACGATTACAACGAAGATCTCGTCGTAATCAGAGTACTAAGCATATTAAAAATCCACTACAATTAATGACAAATACCAAGGTCAGTGCGGTGAAAATGAACGGCAGTACTGGTTACCGCCTTTTTTTGCAATTAATGAAAAAATAGTAAAAATAAGAATATTCACATGGAAAGTAACATGGAAATACACATCACCTTCAAGTGTGTTCTGTGTCTTCTTGATTATTGCCTAATATGTTCCGCTCGTTACAATTCGAAACTCTCAGAAATACTTCATCCACTGTATGATTTACATTCTAATATTCATAATTCATCATCAGCTGGCACTAATATCTCTATATAATCAATTGTGATTTTTTCTTCAATTTCTCTATGCGATTGTTGTTATGATGTGCATCTCCACTGATAGCGACTGTTAGATCGTGATCGCAGTACTCACATATTGTCAAATTATATTCCTTCATCTAAACGAATGAAATGCTTCTACGGTTTCACTGACTAAGTAACCTATAAGGATTTTTATTCCGAAGTTTTGTTGTACAGAATACTGACATTGTCACTGTGGGTTGTATCAAGAAAATCAAGCACTACCTTACGAATGGACATATTCTGATCTAGTGTTGTTTTGATTGTAGAAATAAACGTTTCAATAATCATTCTTGTCTCAAAACAAGTTTGTTGGTAGTGTATTTTTATTAAGTTATGTCAACTGATTGTTACATATGACTGTCAAAGTAAAGCTCCCTTCTGTAATAATGATTGGTGTGAATTTTGAAACGTAACCTGTGACGCATATTACTGATAATTACAAAGGTCTGTAGGCCACAATCGTTCTCCTGATTTACAATAGGATTGCATGTATGGGTCCAGAGGTACAATTTCTATTCATATATCAACTTTAGTCATTATTACCCTTCAAGCTATTGAAATGTGATATACTGTCTCCCTCAGGAATATAGCCATGGAATCCATACATATCAAGTAACACCATGATATTGAAATGTTCAAATGCTGCAACTACCAAAACAATGTGGTTTTCTAACGAATAATCTTATTGTATGATTGTTGATAATTCTTGAAAGTTCTTTAGAAGTTCATCATAGTTACATTATAACCATCATTCATGTCACTCTATTCATCAAGGTTGTGTAAAATCAACTAAATCGACTATTTTCATTATTATTTTGTTACAAAATTATCAAATATCATTCAGTCGGTCAGTCAGTGAAGAAAATAACAGTACCTGGCACATTTATCTATACATTCAAGTTACTACATCACATTTGGTCAGGTATACGAACACATGTATCAATCAAATCAGTTGATGGAAGTTTATGCATTCAGCTACTATGACGAATATAAACGATGATGTTAAACATATACAAAGGTCCTAAACAACGTCGAGTAATAAACACTCAGCCATTGTTTTAACTAAATATTCTGATAAACCTCGCTTATCAATAATCACCGATCGAAATCAGATAGTGATCAATATTTAGAAAAATGCATTAACTCAAATATACAGAGTTAATGCTTGTAAACAGTTTCCTTTCTTTCTCAATGATCTACTACTTCTGAAAGATGATAAATAGACATGATAGTACATATTTATATTACTACTAGAATATATTCAGTAGTTTGAATTGTATTTGAACAAATTGATAAACACAATGAAACATTAGGATTAACCATATATCAGCTTATAAATATATATTAATGCGGCAAACTGAAAAGTGGATTATGTTCAAAAAATAAATGAAACCACTAAATAAGCATGATTATAATAGTGATAGTAATAATCACCGGTCGTAACATTTAACAAGGCAGTTGCAGTTTCATCAGTGATTCATTATAGACTCCAATGTCAGTGCCCTAATTCATGGTAAGTATTAACTTTGTCAATTCTTAAATTGATAAATTCTATATCTGATAAAGCCAGTGCAAATAAAATTCTTATAGCCACATCGTTTGTTTGACTGTATACCATTCTAATGAACTTGAATTAAACATTTTATGTGAATATACACAGTGTCGATTGTTGGCTGTTGTCTGGGGATGGATATACACTCTAAATACCCAATGATTTGATCAGGCCAGTTTCATGCTACTTAATAAAATCATCATCGTCATCATAAGAATCATCCATGTCATTCAATTGAATTCAATTAAATGATAGAAAGTGAGAAAGAAAGAAAGAAAGTAAATAATTCTGTGTTTTGTCTGTCACTTCTATTTAGTTGGAACAAACAACAAGGTGTTTACTGAAACTCAGCAAGTTGTCTTATTCTTCTGATTAGGAATTTGTTATGAGGATTGAATATATGAATTAAAAATCAATAAACTGATATGGTCGGCTTCATGGCGGATTTCGTTTGTGTGTGTGAGTGTGAGTGTGTGTGTAGATGAATGATAACGTCCTCTTGATTTGTGTGTGTGTGTGTGTTTATTGAAAGCGAATTGATTTCATGAATAATCATTTTTATTCAGCTCTTATTGATCATTATGAGGCTGAATTTGTTGATGGTGATTATGATGACTCGGATGATTCTCATGATGACGATGATGATTATGATGATGTTGATTTTATTAAGTAGCATGAAATTGATGTGATCAAATCATTGAGTATTTAGAGTGTATATCCATCCCCAGACAACAGCCAACAATCGACACTATGTAGATTCACATAAAGATGTCTAATTCAAGTTCATTAGAATGGTATACTGTCAAACAGACGATGTCGCTATAAAAATCCAATTAGGTATAAATCTGGAAGATACTGAATTTATCAAATTCAAAAACATCAAAGTCTTTTCCAGTAAAAGCGTAAATTTCGAAATTTAAGCGTGTATAAGTTCAAGTACTGTGTGACATTATCATGATAGTATTGCGGAGAAATGAAATAATTAAATTGTGCATCTCAGGTCAAATTCATTATCATCATCATCATCATCAAAGCAATCAAATAAACCATACTCATCACCAACACTTTTGTACAGACAGCAATTGAACAGATTAAACATATTCGTAGACACTTTCAGGTATCATGACACAATTACTTGACTTGATTGAAAATAACCTGTTTCAGAATAGGAAGTGTATATCAATGAATGTTAGTTTATCTACAGCTAAGCAAACAACCGTCCTAATCATTTCACTAGTTCCACTCATTCATTCAATCTAGTCAATATAGTCAGCCTCATGAAGAAATTCATATGAACCTAACCGTCATTGATTCAAGTTATGATAAAAATGGCATGATCTCGTTGGCTGTGATACTTCTGTTGTACATTCACATAAATCATAATTGTATTTAGAACTGTTCATTACCCATGCATTTGTTGTGAATTTCGATTAGTCGAAGTTACCCGTGTCAAGAACATCATTGACAGTTAGTTATTCTCCCTTGTAAACTGCTTCAGTTTGCCAACTACAATGATCACCTCAGTCATTTGTATTATTATTATGATTATTTCAATGTAGACTAGACAACATTTTCACTTTATCATTTTAATTAGATAAATTAAAACAAAACAAAAAAGTTTTCTTTATCTTGTGAAAAGAAGTTCATCAGACAAGTCGGTGAAACTGATCAGATTGTTCTGAATGAAAATCTCTCAGTCAACTCTCTTATCATGTGAATGAGTTGAAATGTGTGTTGTGTACAGTTTGTTTTTGCACATATTTCAATGTCTTGTTACTTTTATCTACAGAAATATTGAAAGTAGAAAAATCAATTACACTTTTAGATTTCTATTGAGAATATTCTCTGTCAATAGGTTATTTCACGCAATTCTCTACAGCACACTGATTCTCTCTCGCGCACATCGAACATGATGAGACTGACTCATCAGCTTGCTAGATGACATAATAAAATGAAACAGAGTGAAGTTCCAATGTTGACTTATTACTTGTAGAGAAAACAAATTGAATGTCATCTGATTGCCTAATAAACAATAAAGATGAATGGAATTAAGACAGAAAATTAAACAGTGACTAGTGTCCATTCTAAATCTCTTCTGTATTAATACAATTTCACACCGTTTTAATATCACAGTATACTATGGTGACTAATACACATTCACAATTCATAGGCTGAGTGCATGTATTCAAAGTCAGTAACGATGAATATGAGAGAATGAAATGTGAAATGGACGTGTGCTACTTCTGATATAGTTGGCTATACGTTATTTAGAGAAAGTCTCATCCTATGAGATAAGTGATCCATATGTTGCTTGGCAAAACTCTTCTCTCAATCATCGATACCAAACTGTTGAATTTATCTCCTTCCTATTGAAGGTTGATTCGGTATTAATATAGATGCTGGTTGTACATGCTCAATTAAAGATTTTTTTCAATGGTTCAGCCTTCACTTTTATTCTCACAGTTACACTCATTATCAGCAGATCTTGTTTCTCAATGACGTCATTAACTTTTCATTTGAGCAATTCACTTATCCCCTTTAAAGAAAAATTCAATTGTTCTTGTCATAATCAGCGTTTCTATGTAGAAAATGGTAAAAACCAACCATCAGCAAAGTCCACTAGAATTATCCAGGATCTCTTACGTTTGAAATCTAAATCGACACTCAAGTGAGTCGTGTAAGTCTAACACAACAACAACCTAATAACTCTACATTAAGAATAGGTCATATGATATTTGTTACGGTCTCAGAAAAGATAAAACATGTAAACTATGCTGTTACACAATTAACATATAGTACTTTATGCCGTAAATATGAACAGTATTTATTTCATGAAGAGCATTCATCTAGTTCAACAAAATTGTTGATTGTTGCCAACATACCCTGAAGCCTCTGGAGTGTAATCTAGGTTGAACAATGCTGAAGAGTCCCATACTAGAATGAAACAGCTGTCCAGTGCTCTTTGTTTTACCGTGGTATCCTACTCCCATGAATGTGTGACGAATTCAATCAACTAGACTTAATACCAATTATCGTAAACTATCTTCATTCAGTATCCTTAATAGAATAGTTCCATAGATTAGCATCATATACATGCATGTACATGCAAATATACTACTAAGAATTTCAAAAGTCATTGTCATATTTGTTTGTTGCTTAGTTCATGGTTTCTTTTTGCTTACCATTTTTTGTAAAGGATTCTTTCTGTTCAGTAAAATTTTTAAATGTTATGTAGACAACTAAATACCTTGTGAGCTGACATTCTGCATGACTTAATGGTGTTATCTTAGTCGAATTAGAAACAGAACTTACAAATGCGTGAGTATCGTTTCCTAATGAAATGAAAGTAGTTCGGTGCACCGTTATATATTTTTCATGTGTTGAAGGTTGACGAGTTCCAAACTGTTCCTGTAAGTGAATTGCGTAAACTGATTTATGGTAATCAAGCAATATTCATCATTTTTATTATCTGGAATCGTAAACGACTCTGATGAATCATTGTCAACGGTTAAGATTGTAGGCATGATATTATGGTGATGTTGTGTTGTAGGTAGTGTAGACTAGTAATCTGTGGTTGAAGCACGAATGTCATTTACAATGGTGATTGATTCTGCTAATTCATGATCAACAGTTGGTGTTATATGAGTTTTTTGAAAATGATGATGATGATGATGACGGTGTTTTTCAGATTATAACACTTCGTAAAGTTTCATCGAATCATTTTCTTGATGTTAATGTGTGAATGTCTCCGTTTTCACTGATGGTGATTATAATGACTCGGATGATTCTCATGATGACGATGATGATTATGATGATGTTGATTTTATTAAGTAGCATGAAATTGATGTGATCAAATCATTGAGTATTTAGAGTGTATATCCATCCCCAGACAACAGCCAACAATCGACACTATGTATATTCACATAAAGATGTCTAATTCAAATTCATTGGAATTTTTATACTGTCACACCCTATTGAATTGTTGGTATTCATTTAATTATGTGATATTCTGATCAAGCTGGAACTAGTTCATTTTTCTGCAGTGCATTGGCAATGTTGTTTCAATGATGCATTCACTGTTGTCGTTTGTGATATTTGCAGTAATGTGGACGATGCAAATTATTTTGCATGTTGACAATGAGTATGACTTGTTTATCGATGAGGATGATGATGATGATGCGGATGATGATTAAAACGATGATCAATGTTGATTCAAATAGTAATGTGGATGATTATGATAACTTAGCATGGAATTAGTGATGATTTGTATAATGATGACAATAATTGTGCTGATGACATGCATGATGAATTGTATTATCATTCATTATGAAAATAACAAGACCTTGTCTAATTTGACCAAGTGGCAGAATGTATTTAGATGCATAACACCCATTTCAAATTTTTCAACTTATGTATAAAACGTAGTGAAGGAAATCCATAATCAACAATTCACCATATTCTACGTATTCCGTTACTGGTGCTAAGGCCTAATTATCATTTTTACCACTGAATTATATATTGATCACATTAAATACAGCCCATCTTCATGAACTTCAAGTATAAATATCGCATACTCATTCAGGCATTAAAATCAAAATATCCTGTGTTTGAGTCTCCAGCAAATCTGTGATTACGTACATTCACAGAAAAATTACATGCGAAAATGAAATGGTTGGTTATGTTATTCTATGTACTCAGATAGACACAAACACTTATATGAAATGGAATACGTCAAGAGTTCAAGGTTGATTTATTCTGTGTGAAGTAATCACTGATGTTATTGTCCTGTAAAGCAACGAAACCTTTTCAATTCATTTGTCTAGCCCCATAAGATGTATTTTTATCATCATTTTTACCGTTGTATTACATAATGATCACAATAATTACAGATTGTCTTCATTTACCTCTAAAATAAAGATAAATTACTCATATCAAACCTCTGAGAGTTCGCACAATAATTACTTTTGATTAAGTCTAATTTCGAATGAATGTGTATTCTACTTCTGTTTCCAACCCTCATCCTCCTTCTTTCGAAATTCGCAAAGGTACAGTTGGTGCTTTCTTAGTTTAATAACGCCCACCTT